>CAUYLG010075479.1:0-32664 GCA_963573385.1 Cacajao melanocephalus | reverse complement strand
CCTCCCCTGCTGTGCTCCCCTCCCCAGGGTCCTCCCTCCTCCCCTGCTGTGCTCCCCTCCCCAGGGTCCTCCCTCCTCCCCTGCTGTGCTCCCCTCCCCAGGATCCTCCCTCCTCCCCTGCAGTGCTCTCCTCCCTAGTCAGGGAACATCACTCCTGGCCCCTGGCACCTGCACAGGCAAAGGCTCTTCCATGGCTTTTCACCTCCGGCCTCTGCAGCTTGCTCTTCTTTCTGGTCCTAAGTCAGTTTTGCCCCTTCTTGATTCATCATTTCAACTCCATTGGTTCAGGACTTAACACAGTGCCTCCTAACAGGTAAATTCAAAATAAAATGTGTTGACTGAACGAATTTATTGATTCCACCTGACTTCTGACCACCAGCTTCCATGGACAGCTCTGACTCAGGGCTGGGCAGCAGCTCCTGGGACACCTTTGGGACTCCCAGGTCCCTGAGATGAACCTTTCTGCTGTCTCTAGTCCTGAGGGAATGCGCCACCGGGCAGATGGCCGGGGGATGGGGAGAGCTGTGTGTGCAGTTGACAAAAATAACTACTGACTTTGCAGCTGCAGAATGTGTGGGTATGCTTCTTCCTTTTTCAAATACTCTTGTCAAGTCCAATCCTGAAGCAGGCCAGGTACGGACTTCTGCTTGCATTTTTCAGTGTGCACCCTCAGGGCCTGCAGGCTGGATTTATTTGTCCAAGGTCACAGAGTTCATAATTGGGTCTCTGGGACCCAAACTCACATCTTCTTTCTTGAAATCCTCTGCCTCTGGGTGTCCAACTTAAAACAGACACTGCCGCCTTCTAGATATCTAGATACCTTCTACCAGCCTTCTAGATACCGTTGCAGCTTCTGGGCTATTTCACCTTTTCACAAAAGCCCAGGCCACTCAGGGTAGAGTTTGCACCAGAGGGAAATGGCAGGGCCCATGGAGATGACAGAAATACACTCACTACATTCTTTATTTGAAGCTAAAATCAAGTTTTGCAGAAAAGATAAGAAAAGCACCTTTATATACGTCGTTGCTTCCTTAGTTTTCTACTTCTGATTGCAGTCGTGCCAGGCTCTAGCAGTCCCTAAGGACTTGCTTCTCCTCGAATTTGGGAAGAAAATAGCGAAGTGTCTGGCCGGGAAGGAGAGTGAGCAAAGCTCCCCTCGCGCCTTCCCAGCATTTCACTGGCCTTCCTTTGTGGAACCCAAGCTCTCGTTTCCAGGAAAACTGCGTCTTTCCTTCAGACACAACTGAAGAACGTCTGGAAGGGCCATCATTCCCAACAGACACAGGAGAACGGGATTCCTGGTGGTTCCTGGCTCTGCGTCCTCCCAGGCCACGCTTCACCATTCTGGACCCAAGGAGATTGCACCGAGTGGCTCAAACTCATCTCTATTTTCTTCTCGCCCAAACTATCGCAGTGTCTTAAAACAAAGCTCAAAGGTATCTAGATATCTAGAAGGTATCTAGAAGGTTAGTAGAATCTACGCTGGAACCCAGCGTCCCACACAGCAGTGTCTGTTTTAAGTTGGACACCCAGAGGCAGAGGATTTCAAGAAAGAAGATGTGAGTTTGAGTCCCAGAGACCCAATTATGAACTCTGTGACCTCGGACAAACAAATCCAGCCTGCAGGCCCTGAGGGTGCACACTGAAAAATGCAAGTATAAGTCCTTATCGTCTTCCTCCCCTCAATCTCCTCTTCCTTACCTACTGCCGTGGGAACAACAAAGGAATTTAGTGATTTAATCCTCAGGTCTTCACAGACAATGGCATTTGCTCATATAGAAAAGTCATTTCAAACCTCAGGAGTTCAGAGTCGAAACACGGAGGGTTTGGAGTTCATTGTTCTTCCAAACCTGAGATCCTGACTTTTGGAAAATAGTTAAAATTTCAAAAGCTTTTGGGTATCAGATAACTATTACAAAGCAATGTTTGGATACATTTCAGTAAGAATAAAGGAATTAAACATATGAGTCATAATTTCCTTTGAAACCCACTTGCATTTAAAGATGAAGGGGCAGAGAGAGGCTGCCTCATGAAATGTGCGTGAGGACCCACTGCATTCACAACACTCAGAGCCTCGTGGAGACATTTGGGGGAAAGCTGGTCACAGCATTTATTCAGCCCCATTTAGGCCATGCAAATTCAGCAGTGCTCAGAGAGTTCTTAGCAATCATTTAGGACTGGCCGGGCGTAGTGGCTCATGCCTGCACTCCCAGCACTTCGGGAGGCTGAGGCGGGCAGATCACCTGAGGTCAGGAGTATGAGACCAGCCTGACCAACATGGAGAAACCCTGTATCTACTAAAAATACAAAATGAGCTGAGTGTTACGGTGCACGCCTGTAGTCCCGGCTACTTAATCGGGAGGCTGAGGCTGAGACTCACTTGAAACCAGGAGGCAGAGGTTGCAGTGAGCCCAGATCACGCCACTACGCTCCAGCCTGGGCAACAAGAATGCAAGTCCATTCCCCGCCCCTAAAAAAATCGTTCATGATTTAGCGCTGCTTAACTTGGGCCAACACAAATCATAAAAATTCGATGTGTGGAAACGCACTACCTTTTGAAGTCTTTCCATATTTTCTCTTAGAAAAGTTATATGAAGATTCTCAGAGGTGGCGATTAAAGGTGCTAATAGTGAAAGAATGAAAAATAATGGGGCAGGCTCTTTTATCATTTCCTGACAAATCAGTGTGACTCGTTCAGATTTAACAAATATTTATGGGGAACTTTGCTGTCAAAGTCACATTTTTTTCCACAGTCAATGACAGTCTCATATAAAACTGTTTCATAGCTTACAAAATATCCTAGGATAATTATTATAGGACAAAGACAAATGAATTAGAAAATCAGTGCAGGGTGAACAAGACTTCGGAAGAAACAAGGTGAAGCTGAAGCTGCCGTTGGTGAACACAGGGGCCTGTCCCTCAGGAAAAGCACTCATGGTCCGAGCTTAGAAACGAGGCAAAGATAGAAACGGAGTCTTTGCAAACTCTTTTGTCTACTAAGAGAAACAACAGCCACAGCAGAAACAGCATTGGGCGCAGAGAAGGCGCTCACTGCAGCTGAGGCCTGGAAGAGGTGAGGCTAGACAATAGCGTGGGTCTCCCTTGGGCCCCCGGCCAGACCCTCCTGTCAGAGGGACGAGAGGAACACACCCAAGCCACCCTGCCAGAGTCTTATTTCTGTTCAGCATTGCTGTCAGAAGCTAATCGGATGATTGAAGAAAAGCATCTCTTTTTTCCAATTTTTTTTTTGAGGTGGAGTTTTGCTTTTGAGGTCCAGGCTGGAGTGCAATGGAATGATCTCGGCTCACTGCAACCTCCACTTCTCTCATTCAAGCGAGTCTCCTGCCTCAGCCTCCTAAGTAGCTGGGATTACAGGCGCCTGCCATCACACCAGCTAATAGTTTGTATTTTTAGTAAAGACAGAGTTTTACCATGCTGACCAGGCTAGTCTCAAACTCCTGACCTCAGACCTCCCAACGTACTGGGATTATAGGCGTGAGCTGCTGCACCCGGGTCCGGCATATTGAGATGAACATTAAGCTAATTCATTTCCCACCTGTCTTCTTTTCCAATAGACACTTCAGATGATGCTCATTTTCCTGTAATTACCTCCTCTTTGCACTTTACAAACTTTTTGTTTGTTTTTTGAGACAGGGGCTCGCTCAATCTGTAACCAAGGCTGGAGTGCAGTGACTGGATCACAACTCACAGCAGCCTCAAGCCCCTGGGCTCAGATGATTCTCCCACCTCAGCCTCCTGAGTAGCTGGGGCCACAGGTGCATAGCATCACACCCGGCTAATTTTTGTATTTTTTGTAGATATGGGGTCTCACTGTGTTGTTCAGGCTTGTCTCAAACTCCTGAGCTCAAGTGATCCACCCATCTTGGCCTCTCAAAGGGTTGTAACCGCAGGCGTGAGCCACCAAGCCCAGCCCACAAGTCTTGACAGCTCGAGTTTCCATTATCACTTAGTTATAAATGTTTTGAAATTCACTCTAATTTCGTCTTTAACCAAAGATTAACTCAGGATGTATTTTCTTACTTTCTGAACATTTGACACTGTTTGGTTAACGTTAATTTCCAGTATAATTTCACTGTAGCTGACAAACATGGTCTGTAGGATATATTATATTTGGAATTTGTCAAAACTTTCTCTTTTTGTTGTTTAAGAATGTTCCTCATAAACAGCATAAAACTGGATTTTTAATTTCAATCTCCTAGCCTCTGTCTTGTACAAGTAAGATAACTCTCCATGTATTTATTGTGACTATTGATGCAATTAGAATAATTTTAATTTGCATTTTAGTCTGACTTTGCTTTGTTTTTCCTCTTCCTTCTGGCTTGCATTGGAATGGCAGAGTTTTATCTCTTTAGCTCATTCCTTTTGAAGGATGTCTGGATGTTTATAGTTTTACATCCTATTAAAGATGACCTAAACATCTTAGTATGTGACTCCATTTTATATTCTTACAAAGTTTCGCGTTATTCAGTGTCTCCGCTCTCTTCTCAACAAAGGGTCCTGCCACAGTGTAACCTTCCTCGAACCCTCCATTGTCCGCACCTGGGATGCCTGAAACACTCCCCCTTTACAAGTAAGACACAGAAATCAGCTTTGCCAGGAGCTCCCGAGGCCATTTTGCTCAGTGCTTCGCTGTTTTTCCTCTTATTCCTGAGGCTGTTTGCTTCTGGCTGAAGGAGGTGTATTAATAAACCTTTCATCAGTGCCTGCAAGTTGTAAATTCAGTTTCACTACCCAAAAATGCTGCAATTAACCTTCTCTACTGGAAGATATTTTAAGTGGGTATAGAATTCTAGACTGAGTCATTTTTCCTGAGTACTATGAAAATGATATTTCATCGCCTTTAGGAAAATATTTATTTTTGCAGATGAGTCATCAGCAATTAGGCCCTCATTTGCACTCCTCACCTCCTGTGTGTTTTCATGGAGCCTCTTCCCACCAGATCCCTTTGAGGATCTTAAATACATATTTTGAAAGTCCTCTTCTGATCCTTTTTACAATTACTCAAGTTTTTGAAAGCCGCCTTCATGATGTTCCCGTAAGCAGGTGCTGGGAGGGCTCACGTGCGTCTCATCTCCAGTGGGTTACTTCACACCTTCCCTTCAGCCCCTTGGCCATCAGCCACGCCTGGGCAGCTCGGGGCTTCCAGCCATGGAGAATGCTGCCAATTCCGATTCCATCTCCCGGCCCCTCAGCGTCTCTCCTGTTTTCAGGTTCCTGCAGGAGAACCCTTCCTGAGCTCCTTCCAAACACCCGGCCTTGCTGGCCCATCTGCCTGGAGCTGAAGTTCCCAAGGCCTGCTCCGGCCCAGAGCACACAGGAGTGAGGCCTCTGCTCTGGGCTCTCGGCCGGAGCCTCCCTCTCCTTGTCAGTCCTCAGGAGGTGGATCTTGGCATTGGGCGAGGCTATATCTTTGAGAATATTTTATGCAATATTCGAAATTATGACATGTTTGGAGTATGTCCGGGTGGCTCAGCTGAATGCCACGCTAGAAACGGAGAATCCCGCGTGGCCACCCTCTCTAGGGCACGTAGGCTGCATGCTGGCTTCCTTCTGCAAGACGCAGTTTCCCAGGCCACCTGAGGTGAGATGTAGGCAGTGAGACGACTTTTTCTACTGGTCGTTTCTTATTGTCTTCAGTTACGACAAAGATAGTTCCCATATCATAGATTTTGCTTCAAAAGAATGCGTGATTCAGTGGACATATGAGCACCTTAACTCACTTACTGGTCTTCAGCTTATTCACTTAGAACATCTGTTCAGGCATGCTTTTTCTTTACTTTGCTTATTCATTTCGTTAGACTTTTGTGCCCTATGTAAACTCACGGAATTACACAGCAGGCTTTGGGAACACTTACAAACTAATGAAAAGCATTGATGGATTAGGTATTAATGAAAAGTGCTTGCTAGAACCACACAGATGTAATAAACTTTTATCTTTGCACTGAATGCCTAGACTAGCAGAAAAAGGCATGAATTCCTATGCTCCTCTCTTTCTGGGGATTATTAGTCTATGTCAAATGTGGCCAGCACGCTTCATAAGAATCTGGACTGCAGTGTGTCCCACATGGACGCCCTGGATTTGTGGGTCAGGTAGGAACTTACCTGCTGATGACAAAGCCCACCTCAATGGCTTGCATTGTCTGAGCAGGGGGCTTTGCAGGTGTAATCCTGGAACCAGAGCTCTCAACAGATCCCCAGGTGGGCTACGGCCATTCAGATCTTATTTCCTGGAGGCCAGGTATGCTGTGGAATGTTCCATTCCCTGCTCATGGGCATAGGCTGGCAGGAATCCCTGTCTTACCCAGCAGGCTGGTCTGGCCTTTCATAGTTTCCTGCCACAGCTGGCGTAATTCTGTTCCCACCCTCGAACCCTCTCTACCACTCGACCTTCTCCTCAAAACATAAGTGTATTGATCAGTCCAAAAAGCAAGGGTTTAAGATCTAAAAATAACTAAAAATACTAACTAGTAAGGATTATATGTTTAAAGATGAAAACATAACTAAAAATATGAATTAGCAATGATTATATGAGAAACATTTTGGATAGAATTTAGATGAATCTGATAGCAGGGACATTTAGAGCTATTCTAGAGACTCCATTTGTTAATCTGAACTTTAAGAAGAACTTCCATCTTCTTTGGAAAATCTTTTCTTATTTACAAAATGCTTTTATTTTGTGGGCCCATACAAATTATATTTTAGAATATAGTTTTCATCTGTTTTTCCCTTGAGTACTGCGGTTTCTGTAAAGCCCATGTGGTAGAGGAGAGTGAATATGGGGGAACGTTATCCAGCTCCATTTCTGCCACTTAGGAATTTATCCTAAATAAGTCAGTGTGTTGATCTTGCTTCACTCTGAAAAATAAACTAGTTCAACTTCTCATGTACCTAGTTAGTGCTCGAAATGCTGCAATTAGACACTCACATACCTGGAAGAGACCACCATTAAGCCAGACCGGTGATTCTCCTCCACGTGAAAACTTGTTGGAAATTCTTCCTCGAGTGCAGGCAGTAGGCTTGGGAAAAAGAAACGGAGTCCTGAGATCTTAAAGAAGAATTGAGCTAGATTTTTGGTTAAATTTAAAACTATGGATGAACAAATACGCAAGCAGCTATTCAACTAACTAAAGGACAGAAATAAATAAAGGGTGAAGTCAGAAAACTAACAGAATGAAAACAAAACCGATCTAAAGAGTAGCTACATTCTCTGTGGTGGTGGAAAAGTTTTGTATGTTGGTATGAGCTTGTACATGTGATTAAATGTCGTAAAAATATAGATGAGAATTTATTTTTTGTGAGACAGAGTCTCGCTTTGTTGCCAGGCACCAGGCTGCAGTGCAGTAGCGCAATCTTGGCTCACTACAACCTCCGCCTCCCGAGTTCAAGCAATTCTCCTGCCTCAGCCTCCCAGGTAGCTGGGACTACAGGCACGCGCCACCACACTCCCCTAATTTTGTATTTTAATAGAGACGGGGTTTCACCATGTTGGTCAGGATGGTCTTGATCTCTTGACCTCATGATCTGCCCACCTCAGCCTCCCAAAGTGATGGGATTACAGGCTTGAGCCACCGCACCCAGCTGAGGATGTATTTTTAAAAATTATAGAACTATACAGAATGACATGCCAAAAATAAAAATGAGTGCCTGAAATAAACAGAAAATTCCAGGGAAAGCTATAGTCTAGTTAACTGTATGGTACCAACGTCAACCTCCTGGTTTTTCTATTGTGCTAGCGTCATTAAGGATGTTACCTTCGGGGAATCTGAGTGAAGGGCACATGAGTTCCCTCTGCACCCTGTGGGCACCCTCCTGTGAGCCTACATACCTCAAAATAAGAAAACTGTAAAAAGCTGCATGATATTTCATAACATGGTGCATCACAATTTGCATTTGTTCAACCTTTTTATGGTGGGAAGACATTTCCCAATTCTGACCACCTGGGGCCACACAGGTTTGCTTTTCTGAGACTGCCCATTGAGCTCCACATTCATTATTCTAAGGGAGGCCCACTGAGCTCCCCCATGTTCACTGTTTCAGGGGATGCCCACGGAGCTCCTTCTGTTCATTCTTCCAGGGGACTACCATTGATGTCAGCTGGGCTCTCTGTTCATCATTCAAGGGGTGCCCGTTGAGCTCAGCGTTTGTTATTCTAGGGATGTCATCTTTTTCTTATCTCATTGGAGGAGCTCTAAGCAGTGTAAGGGAACTGTCCCCGAGTTTATCCTTCAACATTTCATCTCTCAGGATTTTATTTCCAATTTTACTTTGTGCATTTTTTTTCCAAATATCTTTTTTTCCTTCATAACAAGATCCAGTCAATATATAAGTTGTTTCTTTAGAGGAAAACTGTTATGGTGTGAAAGGGTCAGATTATGCTGTTGATGACGTGGGTGGACCTTCATCAGGTAGCTGAGAGTGATGTAATTTAAAGACATAAAATGACATCATTGGTAAATTCATCAAGTTAGAATTTTCGGATAAAAATTTCTGAGAGTTTATTTTCAACGTCCTGTCTAGGTTGAAATTTGAGGGCTTTCACTTACCATTCCTATGATTTTTGAGCAGGTTATTTAATCTCATTAATCGAGGGTCTCGTTCTTCAGATGGGCATTATGATATTGCAGTCATCCTGGCACCGTTGTGATGAAACAAGCAAGCCGGTAGGTCCTCAATGGGTCCCTGAAGACTGAAAATGCCTTTTCCTTTATATGAAATAAGCCTGGTAAATTCTGTTTAAATTCCAACACAAATCTTCCAAAGATCTCATTACACTGCTGTTACCTTTTGTGCTGCTAACAGCATAGCACGCCTCACAATCAAATGACCTCTGCCCTGTAAAACAGCATCATATCGAAGGTTCAAGTGTAGTATCTAGTTCTCCCTTCAATTAGAAAACACTGCCACAGGCCTGAGCACATGGAGACCCTGTGTCCTTTCCTCCAGGGCTTGGAGGCCCGGGACCTGAAGGGGCAGGGCCAGTGAGCAAGGCGGATGCACCCTGGCACAGTTGCTGGTGAGATGGGAGCTGGCAGCGTGTCTCTCACCCGGCATCCCAGCACCAGCGCCAGCATGTCCCTCCCTCACCCGGCATCCCAGCACCAGCGCCACCGTGTCCCTCCCTCACCCGGCATCCCAGCACCAGCGCCACCATGTCCCTCGCTGGCATTTGCTTGGAATAACTCATCATTGCTTCCCAAACCTGCCTTCAGCATGGGAGGGACAGAGTGACGTTTGACAGCCTGACCAGTTGTCCTTGTGAGCCCCATGAATGGAGCCCTGCTAGACAGGAGACAAGAGGCTCAGACCTTGGGGATGGCTCAGGTGCTGCTAGTTACAGGGGCTGCTGGGCAACAGGCTTTCAGGGGAGGTGGCTTCACACTTGGCAAAAACCAGGTGGCATTTCTCCAGAGTCCCAGGGGCCTTCCAGCCTCCTCTTCCCACCTGCAGCACTAGCAGAGGAACCAGAGGGAGCTCAGGTGCAAGGCGTGCGGGAGCTGAATCACATGCATCCCCTGCACTTGCTCAACAGACTCCTGTTAAAAACATGAAAGCAAATCTCACAACGAGTGTTGTTTCTTTTCTATTATTTCAGAAAAATCAGGGCGCAAAGCATGCAGCCGACGGTCAGCTGCTGCTGAGTGCTGGTCTTCTCTTTGCTCTGACGATGGGAAGTAATTCCTGCACCCTCCGTGGTGCCGCTTTCCAAGGCTGCTGGTTTGTGCGGGAGACAAACACAGCTTTAGTGTGTCCATGGCAGCTAGCCACCTGGAGACGATTAGGCTTGATTAGCACTTTGACATTTCCCAGGAATTTGAATACACTTGACTCTCACTCTGCGCGTATTTATCTGACCCCAGGGAGGCTGGATGCCAGCGTTCTCCAGCAGACGCTGGTGGCTCCAGGTGGCAGGAGCTGGAGCCGCGGGCAGCACCCTGCCAGGCGCCCAGCCCAGAGATGAATGCATCTTTTTGAGCCATTTTTGGCTTTCAGAGATTCTGAGGACACCACCTCTCCTTGTTCTCTTGAGTTTTCAAGGAGAGGGTTTTTACTTGGAGCCAGGACAAGAACACTGCTGCGTCTCAGCCGTGCCAAATGAGAACCACATGCAGGAGCGGGCTGAAGAGCAGCAGACTCGCGGCCAGCCGGCTCCTGGCCTGGCAGCGCCGGGGGTGGGGACGGCAGGCTGGCGGGTCGTCCAGCCCAGCGTGGGGAGCGGGGCAGGAGCTTGCTGCTCCTTTTCGTGGCTATTTTTGAAAATTTTGTAAAGTTTTTTTTATTCCTATAAAATGAGAAATGAAAATTCCGTTCATTTTCAGTTTTTAATGGGAGCTATAATTCTCCCCTCTGATGATGTAAAAACAAATAATTCATTAAAATGGGACTGGAAAATGTTGCCACCTCCGATATTTAATCCATATGTATTTTTCTTTCTTTCTTCCTTTCTTTCTTTCTTTCTTTTTTGAGACCGAGTCTCACTCTGTCACCCAGGCTGGAGTGCAATGGCACAATCTTGGCTCACTGCAACCTCCACCTTCCAGGTTCAAGTGATTCTCCTGCCTCAGCCTCCCAAGTAGCTGGGATTACAGGCGCCAGCCACTATGCCCAGCTAATCTTGTATTTTCATAGAGATGGGGTTTCGCCATGTTGGTCATGCTGGTCTGGAACTCCTGACCTCAGGTGACCTACCTCTGCCTCCCAAAGTGCTGGGATTACAGGCGTGAGCCACTGCACCCGACCTTCCATATGTATTTAGTTCAGAAAAATGTATCAGAACGGAAGTTTCAAACAGGCTGAGAGAAAGGAAATGGCGTGTCACAGGTGGATAAGGTGAGACGTCACTGTCATTCCATCACAGGTGCTCGGTGGCTGGGGGATGGGAAAGGGGGCCCCGCCCTCTGTGTCCAGAAACAGCACAGCCAGGTGACACGGGCAGCATCGGCGTGCAGGTGCGTCGGAGGCTGAGCAGGTGAGCAGAGGTGCACCTGTGTCCATCGTGCTGCCCTGCCGGCCAGAGCCCTTCCCTGGAGCACAGTAGCCCTCCCACCAGCTCCTTGGACCCAGTGCCCTTATGGCCTGGAGAGAAACCCAGTCATCCCTCTTGAATGCCTCTCTCCTGAGTCATGCTCCCAGGGTGCCGGGGGGCCAGGACCAGGGACTGAGTCCAGTCGTCATCCATCCCCAGCACCGCCTTCCCCCACTGATCAGCGCAGGGTGGTCTTGCAGCTTCTCCTTGTTCCTCCGCTTCTCCATACTCCTGAGCTTCTCCGCATTTCTCCGCCTCTCCCCTGTGCATCTGGCAGCGCTGTGACACAGTAGAAATGATGCTGGGACTGGACTCAGGTGAGCAACAGGTGCGTCCAGGCCTCCCTCCGTTTACACAGCCCTGGCTGCGGCCAGGAGGCGGCTGAGGTCAGAGCAGGTGCGAGGCTGGAGGCGTTGGGCCGTGCGGAGTAAGCGGGGAGGGCATCATGGTGGTGGCCACCCGCCTGGGTTGGCATGGAGGGCTCGGCCACCACATCTGAACTTGTCTTTAACACGGAACTATCTTGACATCAGATGTGCTGTACGTAGAAACCAGCCTTTGCTAGAGCAGGAAGACTGAATGTGTCTTCTCATGCTCAGAGTGATCTAGGGATGGCCCACTCCAGCCAGGCATGTTCCTGCTCATGGTCCAAAATTCCTCCCACGGACGAGTCCAGTGAGGAGACAGCGAGGTGTGGGCGAGTGACCGGGGGCCGGGGGCTCTGTCACTCCAGGACTCCGACCTCCGCCATCTTCAGGTGCTGTGTCACTCGCTCGACGTCTCTCCCCTCATCTTCTCACGACTGAAACAGAGATAAAACGGCCACCGGTCCGGGGTGCTGGGTCGTTTACCTGGAATTGGTGTGGAGAGCTTAGCGTTCGGCAGGGGCCTGGTTACCTCACTGTTACCCCAGTTCCTCCTCCACTGCTGGTGGCCCTCTCTGCTCCAAACCACCAAGCAAATCAATGCACGGCCTGGGAGAGGCGAGCTGGGCTGCTGCCGGCTGGGGCACATGATTTGGGCAGGACGGACGCTGTCTGACGAGGAAGCCCAGAGCATAAGACACACATCACACTGGGGCTGGCTGGGCAAAGGGTATGGAGGCTGGTTCCTTTCACCGGCATCCTGCAGCCCATGCCCAGCCCCACAGTGGCCAGGGACACGCGGTCCAGTCCCTGGGATTCAGAGAAGCCTGGCTTTAAACCACACTGCAGTTTAATGCTGAATCTAATGATGGACCATCTTTGCCTCAGACCCTGGCCAAGGGACTGTGCGATCATCTGTGGCCACGCCCATGCACGGGGGTGTGCTCCTTACAGATGTCACTGCACCCATAACACAGAATTGGACAGAAAGGAAAGAGAAGGCGTTTTTCCCCGGCACAGGCGACCTTCTCCCGGACTGCAGCAGCACGGCAGGGGTCAGTCTTCTCTTCCATCAGGTCTCAGCAGCTGCGGAGCCTCCGTGAGTTACTTGGTCTTTCCAAGCTCTGGTGTTTGCTTCACACAGAGCTCCGTGGGGCTCAGTTCCCAAGTGACCTGCACTTGCTAAGTTCTCCATAAATGTTTGTGATGAGCAGGATAATGATGGTGATGAAGATGATTGATGATGAGGATGATGGTGAGGAAGAGGAGGAGGATGGGGATGAAGATGATGAAGATGAGGAGGAGGATAGTGATGGGAATGATGGTGAGGAGGAGGAGGATGGGGATGAAGGTGAGGGTGAGAATGATGATAATGAGGAGGAGGATGGTGATGGAGATAAGAATGATGATGAGGAGGAAGAAGATGATGAGGAGGATGGTGAGGAGAAGGAGGATGGGGATGAAGAAGACTGATGAGGATGAGGAGGAGGAAGAAGAGGTGGGGATGAAGATGATGGTGAGAATGACGGGGAGGAGGAGGAGGATGGTGACAGACGATGATGAGGATGATGGGGCAGAGGAGGAGGTGATGATGAAGACGATGAGGTAATAGGGATGCTGTGGGAACAATGCAGCTGCGTTTCTTCAGTTTCCACACTGTTCTCTCCCAGGTCGTGTCAAACTGGGCTGCTGTTTTGGGGTGCAGGGGTGGCATCTCCTGTGACCACCATCCCAGACTCGACAGAGCTGCCCATGCGTGCAGAACTTGGGAAGGCTGAGAGCTGGGCTGACGGGTTTTAGGCTTCATAACTCTCTTGTGTGAGCTCATTACTTTAAATCAAGTGTGAAAAACTAAGAAGGCACATAATTCTATTTTTAAAATAGAACGCCCTGGTTCTTGTGTCAAGGTTTTTATTATTACCATTATTGCCTTCGACGTGCTGGGGATGTGGCTAGATAACGGTAAAGAAAGTCAAAAAGGTGACCTGGGAATTGGCTGCTTCCATCACAGCCGGCTCATACATCCTGCCTTCAACAGGTGCGCTCACCCCCCTGGGGCTGCCACCCAAGCACAAGCTCGGGATTCCACCCTCACAGAGCTGACCCCCAGTGGAAGGAGGTGGGAGCCAGCCACCCACAGGTGGATGAGTAATCTCCGATAGCATCAGGGGCTACAACGGAAATTAAAACGGAAATGGGACCAGGAGCCGTGGGGCTGGGCAGCCGGGAGTTTCAGGCAGAGGGGTGAGGAGGCGGTACAGGGCTGACACCTGGATCTGAAGAAGGGGTGAGGTGTGTGAGATTTAGGGAATCATGCCAAGTGGAGGGAACAGCAGGCCCAGGGCCGGCCAGGGCAGGAAGCCGTGTGGGGAGGTGGGCACAGCGAGGCGAGCATGGGGACATGGGCACAGGGATGTGGGCATGGGGAGGTGGGCAGTCTCTCCATGGCCTGCCTCAAGGAGAGGACAGGACAAGGCCAGGGCATCCTCGTTGTTAAGGCAAGCACTTTATTACTAATTTTTAACATAGAAAAGGTTAAAGCTTGGTCTCTGCTGATGAGGTGATGCGTCAGGCAGGGAAGTGGAGGCTGTGGGAAAGGCAGATTGCAGGGGCACAGGTCTGGAGTCCGGGAAAGGGACTCTGCCATGCTCGGTGTGTGTACGATGCCCAGTGGGTATTGTAGGAGTAGGGGTTTTCCATCTGCGGGAGGGAACATGGAATATGTTTCAGGAAGCTTGGTGGCTTCTGCATTTTCACCAAGGCAGGCACTGCGTGTCACCAAGAGGAAAAGCCATCAGCTGAGAACTGAGGGTCTCCGAGGGCATTGAGGGGATTGAGGAGGAAAGAGTAAAATGTTTCCGGGAGACATTCCCTGGGATTTTGGGGAGTGTGGAGTCCAGAGAGAGAAGCAGCAGCACCTGGAAGGAGGCCGGACGTGTTCGGGATGGAGTTGGTGGGTGCTCCCTGGGGAAGACAGCACCCATTCACAATCACACACACAGCCGGTTCTCTGCTGCCCTCCTCCAGGCCCCCAGCCCTTCCCCTGCTATCCTGCCTCCTGCCTCCTGCCGGAAAATCACACGTGCAACCACAGCTCCTGCAGCAGGTGGGTCCATGGCGACATTGATGTTAAAATGTTCATTTCTGAAAGGCCCAGAGGTAGGAGACAGCTCAGGAAGCCTCCCCACAGTGCACCCAGTCAGAGGCCAGGAGATAGCTCGGGCGGCCTCCCCACGGCGCACCCAGTCACTGGTGCCCCAGCCTTGCTTAAAACTTCAAAGACACACGTCTCAAGGTGGGCCGAGGGCTGGTTTTTGCACCGGTTTTGCTCAGCTTGTCGTCCACTGCGTGGATTCGGAGCTCTTGCATCTCTGCGGTCACACCCTCCGCTCGTCCTGCAGAGCCAGCAAAAAGCCACAATTGCACTGGACCGCTTCCAGCCATTTTTCCTATGTGTGGCTGTCAGAAAATGACCCATATTTACTTTGAAATAATGCTTTGTTCCATGTAAATCTACTCTATGTTTACTGTTGGCTTAGGGAAGTGCAGGCAGGGATACAGAAGAAATTTAAATCACTTCTGTTTCTGCCACCCAGAGAGAACCCCCTGTTAACATTTTCTTCCAGGCTCGTTATACATATATTTATATAATCGAGATGATTCTGTATATACAATTTTAGCCTTTCCCCCAACCAGTATTACATTGTAAGTAATAAAAGTCATTCTTTCCGCTCATTGAACATATGAATAATTTCTTATTTTTAAAAAATTTCTTATTTTTTCATACTACAAATCATACTGTGGCAAAATATTTAATATCTTTTCCTGAAATGATGATTTTCTTGTGCCCTAAGGGAAGTCTTACCAGCTCGAAGCTCAGGAAGCTTGAGGTTTGGGCTTGGGATGACACGTCACATGAAGTGCCGCTAGAATTAATATTTTTGGAGACTTTTCTTAATTCTTTGGTTTCTTAAGGGTAAAGAGTTGCAGAAAAAATGTACTCTCTTCTGTGATGGCTCTCTGTGATTTCGTTCTGAACTTGGAGACTCATGAGCTCGCATTGCGAGACACGGTGTGACCGCAGTCGGTGGAGCTGTGCTTCGCACGAAGGTGTGTGGTATTTGTGCTATTCCTCACCCCAAAATCTGTGAACGTGGCCCCCTTTGAAAACAGGGTCTTTGCAGATGTCATCAAGCTGAGTCATGAGGGTGGGTTCTGTTCCAATGTGACTGCATCTTTATAGGAGGGGAAGAGACACAGACACTTGGGAGGAGGCAGTGTGGCCATGGAGGCAGGGTGGGGGTGACGCGTCTACCAGCCAAGGAACCCCAAGGATGGGTGCCACCCCTGAAGCTGGGGAGGCATGGAGGGACCCTTTCTTAGAGTCTTAGAGGAGGCAGGGACCTCATGGCACCTTGATGCCAGCCCTACGTCCTCCAGAGCTGTGAGAGGACACATCCTTGTGGTCTCAGGCACTCAGGCCGTGGTCCCCTTCGGTGGCAGCCCTGGGAAGCCAGTGTGGCATCCAGACACACTGTGGCAGAGTCTCCATGCTCCGGGTCCCAACCCCTGCTCAGCAGGCTCCACACCCACGTGAGTCCAGCAGGGGAGGGTTTTCACCATCCTGGCTTACGCAGATGGTGATGTGAGTTGGACGTTGTGCTCACTTTTGCATAACCTGTCTCCTAACCTGATGTCTACACATAGAATGTGCTTACAAAATGTCTGTTTCATTAAATTTTGGGATTTCAAGGTGACAGATATGGTGTGTGAGGCATGGTTGTTCTCTGAGAATAAAAAGTCATAAAGAAGTTTCAGGAAACAAAAAATCCAATTATGTTTTTGTTCTTTCTTTTCTCTCTTTCTTTCCTTCTTTCTTTCTTTCTTGACAGAATCTCCCTCTGTCAATGATGCTTCTGATGTTCACGCAATCCTCCTGCCTCTGCTCCTGAGTAGCTGGGATTACAGGCAGGCACCATCGTGACCAGCTAACTTTTGTATATTTCATAGAGATGGGGTTTCACCACATTGGCCAGGCTGGTCTCAAACTCTTGGCCTCAAGTGATCCACCCACTTCGTCCTCCCAAAGTGCTGGGATTACAGGTGTGAGCCGCCATGCCCGTCCCAATTATGTTTTCAAAGTCTTCCTGAAGTGGCTACAACTTGGCCAGCCCCCTAGCCGGGTGAGAGACGCACAAAGATGGATAAGACCCGGGAGCTGCTCAACGCCTCCCTGCGGGCAGGAAAAGAGACACCCTGACATCCCCCGACCCAGGGGCGCTGCGCCAAGAAGACAGCCCGAGCCAGTTTCACAGAAAGACAGTGCGGTGGCACAGGTGCAGAAGGCAGCGGGGAGGTCCGGGGCTGGCCCAATATAAGAGAGGGACAAGGGTGAGCCAGAGAAATCTTTCTGTAGTTACTCCAGGGATGTCACATTCACCGAAACCACAGCGGTACAGTTCGAATGTCTGTCCCACACGGATCTAATTTTGAATTGTGATCCCTCGTGCCTTGGTGCTGTCCCTGAGAGTGTGAGCTCTCCCGAGACCTGGTTGTGTGAAGAGTGTTGTGCCTTCCCCGTCTCTCGCTTGCCCCTGCTCCTGCTTCTCCTTCAGCCGTAAGTAAAAGCTCCTGGAGGCCTCCCTGGAACCAAGCAGCTGCCCACACCACACGTCCTGTGCGGGCTGCAGAACTGGGCACCAACGGAACCTCTTCTCCTTATAAATTACCTGGTCTCAGGTGTTTCTTGAGAGCCATGCAAGAACAGCATATCATGCACATCATCTTTCGCTCTGATGAAATCTGGTTTGATCAGCAATAAAGAGCGTGAAGACATGGAGGTAGAAAGAATTCAGAATCACTAAAGAAACAGACATTAGTCCACATGTACATAATATTCTCTGGGAATCTTGTTTGTGAATTTCCACTCCAATGGTTCCTGCAGGGAGGATCAGAAATGTGTTTGGCGAGGAATGCAGGTGCCCATCCTATCGTCAGCGTGGGCTTGGCAGACGCCTTCAGGCCCAGCAGCAATCGGGCAGAAGCCCCTTGTCTGCGTCTGCCCTGCAGTGAGAGCCTGGAGGACTGTCTCCTGTCCTCCGGCCGATTCGAGGT
Source organism: Cacajao melanocephalus (assembly GCA_963573385.1). Classification (NCBI taxonomy): domain Eukaryota; kingdom Metazoa; phylum Chordata; class Mammalia; order Primates; family Pitheciidae; genus Cacajao; species Cacajao melanocephalus. Next base: position 15,141 of record CAUYLG010075479.1, on the reverse strand, counting down.
CAGGGCCATAACTGCCTGGGTTAAGTTTGCTTTGTTTTTCCTGAGGAGGGGGATGGAATGGACGGCTGACATGACTGAGCTGTCACACTGATGGCAGGTGAGTCTGTCTGCTCGGATTGAAGAGTGTCCACCTAGAGAAAGCAGCGTCTTTTCCGTACTTCAACCCAAAGAGGGGCCCAAAAAGGTTCTGATACAGGGGCCTGAATGCTGGAAAGAGGAAATGATACAGGGGCCTGAATGCTGGAAAGAGATGATACAGGGGCCTGAATGCTGGAAAAAGGAGATGATACAGGGGCCTGAATGCTGGAAAGAGATGATACAGGGGCCTGAATGCTGGAAAAAGAGATGATACAGGGGCCTGAATGCTGGAAAGAGATGATGCAGGGGCCTGAATGCTGGAAAGAGATGATACGGGGGCCTGAATGCTGGAAAGAGGAGATGACACAGGGGCCTGAATGAGGGAAAGAGATGATACAGGGGCCTGAATGCTGGAAAGAGATTTCTTTCGGTTTGTGGTTGTTTTCATTGTTGTTAGAGCATTAGATCCCTTCCGATTTGAATAGCCTATGAGTAGACAGCAGCATGTTACGGAGAACACAGACTCTCAGGTCAGACAGGGACTGTCTAGGGCCTGGTTCTGGAACTTATGAGCTGCATTGACTGGAGACCTGTCTAAACACACTGGACCTCCATTTGTTCACCCGTAAAGAAGAAGAATCCCTACTATTAGGGGAAAATTTATGTGCCCCCAAAATTCATATGTTGAAGTTCTAACCCCCAGGACCTCAGAATGTGAGTCTATTTAGAGATAAGCTATTTACAGAGATAGCCAAGTGAAAATGATATTACTGGATTGAGTCCTACTTCAATATAACGGGTATCCTTATAAAAAGGGGGAGTTTGGGCACAGAGAGACACACACAGAGGGAAAGCATTGCGAGGACAGGGAGAAGATGCCACACAACTGGGGTGGTGCAGCCCCAGACAGGCTCAGCCAGGGTCCCGGCAAGTGCCAGGAGCCGGAGGCAGCAAGGGCAATTCTGCCCTGGAGCCTTTGCAGAGGGCACAGCCCTACCCACACTTCGATTTCAGAGTTGTGGTGTCCAGAACTTTAGGCAAACACAGTTTGGTTGTTGTATGCCACATGATTTGTGGTGCTTTGCTGCGGCAGCCCCAGACACACATGCACACACACACACACCCCTCACAGTGCTGTTGTGAGGTGTGGGGACCCCACTGTGTGCTGTTCTGAGGTGTGAGGACCCACTTTGTGCTGCTGTGAGGTGTGGGGACCCCGCCGTGTGCTGTTGTGAGGTGTGGAGACACTGCCGTGTGCTGCTGTGAGGTGCGGGGACCCCGCCGTGTGCGGCTGTGAGGTGCGGGGACCCCGCCGTGTGCTGTTGTGAGGTGCGGGGACCCCGCCGTGTGCTGTTGTGAGGTGTGGGGACCCCGCCGTGTGCTGTTGTGAGGTGTGGGGACCCCGCCGTGTGCCTGGGAGCTCCTAGTTCCCAATGTCCTTTCCTCACCGACCCCAGAGTTCTTCCAAAAGCAAGTGCTAAACAGTGACGAAGAGGACAGGGCCTGTGAGAGTGTAACAGGCATTTTTAAATGTGGAAAATACACAGCCCTTCTCTACACTGAGGGCACATAAGAAGCGGAAGTTTAGTCTGCAAGGATCCCTTTTAATTGCACATTTCCACTGTAGAAAAATCTTTGTCGTGATAACTAGTAAAAGTAATTTGGTTTAGATTAGCATAAAAATAAAAATACAGTATTAAAAAAAATGGTCCTAGGACTTTAGCCTCCTAAGAATACTATTAATATAAGTTCACGTTTGAGACACAGAACACTGGACTAGATGTTTTCTGCTTCAACTAGGCAGAGACGGGAGGAAGAACGGATGCAGGCCTAAAGGAAAGGAAGGTAATGAAGACAAAATTGCTCACGGAGAATAAAAGTAGAACAATGGGAAACCCAACTCTTGTTGAAGTGGAAAGGGGAAGAGCAGTGAGAGGAAATATGACACCAACTCCAGATGCTGAGACCACAGAACTGATTAAGCAAGTGGGGGCCTGGGCAGGGCAGGTAGGAGCCCCTCATTTCACCGTCTCAATTCCAGGTCTTCTCTGCTCTTTCCTCCAGCTAGCTCTACCCAGGGCTGACCTCCATGGCTGGCATGTGAAACATCTTTTCCCTGTGGATCCAGCAGGGGTCAGATCAGGGCAGGTGCCAGAAAGAGATCAGAGATGAGAGCTAAGAAGGAAAGTGAGCTCTGGTCCAGATGCTTTAGTGAGTGGTGCTTCCCATGGAATGACCAAGTGGAGATGGACCAACATGAACCAACAGGTCCAGATGCTCTAGTGAGTCGTGCTCCCCATGGAATGACAAAGTGGAGATGGACCAGCTGGTCCAGATGCTCTTGTGAGTAGATACTCCCTGGAAATTGACCTAGGGAAAGGATACAAAGCAGAAACCAAAGAGGAAAGCTTAACCTCCTTTACTGGAAACTGTTGCACCAAGGTGTTCCAGGGAGTGAACCACTAGAAAGCCCAGAAAATGGAAAATCACCCATTTGGAGTAAATGTAAACGTTATTCGATTGTAGTGCTGAGCACCTGTTTTACTCAATCTGCATATGAACTTCTGCACTTCTGTCTTGCCCCAGGCCCCTCAGAATTATCAAATTGCATGGAAAGGAAGAAGACATCTAAAAAGTTGTTTATTCTTCTATCACAAGTTGTGCTTCTTAGTCAAAGTAGTACAGGTTCTTTATCTTTTCCTTAACCCATTGGAGAGATTCTGCAATGCAGGTGTAGCTTTGAAAGCTAGGAAAACTCTTCTGCAAATGGTGGAGTTGGCTATTAGCTGTTTGTGTATCTCCATAACTGCAAGCTGAGTGGGGAGACAAAGAGCAGATATTTCCTAGGGGACGCTCAGCAGCTGTGAGGAGCAGACCCTCTGCCCCTCTGCTCACCTTCCCCCATTATTTACCAATGTTGCAGCTAAACCAACCATGTGATTTCAAGTTCTGAAGACATCTGTTCCTTCTGTCTGCTTTATTATTATTATTTTGGCAGGCTCTTACTGGAAAGTTGGGTCATTGCCTGTGTCCTGCCACTCAAAGGGTTTTGTAGAAATAATTTTTTTTTTTCCTAAGAATGAAATGAAACCATCTGGAGTGCTATCTCCTGCCTCTCCTGGTAATGGCCTCTGCTGAGTGAACAAGGTGGCATCTGGCTGAGACCAGGCACAAGGGGAGCACAGACGTCCTTGACTAAAATCTCTTGAGATGAAAATTACTGAGTGTTTCCCTCCAGGCCAGCCAGTGGTGATGCCAAGACCCAAGCTGGGAGCTGCAGCCTCTAGGCCCCAGCTGCCAGGCACCTCCCAGGCCGTGCTGAGCTTGGAATTGGTCCCTACCCTCATGAAGTTCTCTGGAGGCCTCTGTGATAGTGAGAGTTCCAGAGGCTACCTGGAAATGACCTCTGCTGAGTGACCAAGGTGACTTCTGGCTGAGACCAGGCATGAGGGCACCATACGCTTCTTTGACAGCATCACCTAAGATGAAAATCACTGTGTGTTCCCCTCTAGGCCAGTCAGCAGTGAAGCCGAGACCCAAGCTGGGAGCTGCAGCCTCTAGGCGCCAGCTGCCAGGCACTTCCCAGGCCATGCTGAGTTCAGAATTGGCCCCCATCCTCACGGAGCTCTCTGAAGACCTCTGTGATGGTGAAAGCTCCAGGGGCTGTGTTGGCACCTACAGGATTCACTCTGGAGCTGTGGCATCACCCTCAGGTGACAGTCCTGTCCTTGCCCTTTCACATATTGTGAATTGAGTCCAGAGAAACAAAGCACCCAGGGCCGCAGGCTGGCTCCAGCCTCTTCCCTGCACTCCAGCATGCTCCCCACTGTCAGGAGGGCCAGGCCCTGGCTGGGCTCTGGGCAGCCACCTGAACCCTCCCGTGAGGGAGACAGTCATTCGGGTGTGAGCCCCTGCAGGAAGCCAGTACCCACCTGGGCAGCCATCCTAAAGGGATCAGTGCAGGAGGGAGGCTCCCCAGGGCCAGGTGCCTCCACCCTGACCTGGCCCTGGGAGTCTGGTGCCAGCCCCCGCAGCCCAGAACCATCGGCGTGGGGTCAGTGCTGCTCCTGGCGCAGCATGGCATGACTGCTGCTTGATTAAAGGAAACGTTTCTTTTTGAATCAAATCATACTATATAAACCCCAAATTGTCCCAAGCCTGCCACACATGCAGTCACTTTCCCCCAGAGAGCTGGAGCCTCGGCCTGGGGCTGAGACCACCCTGGGCTTTTAGCAGCTCCCGAGCCTTGGTGGGGAGGATCAGCGCCTGTGTGTGGAGTGGAGGCCTCTGCGAAGTGGGGGCACAGCTGTGGGAAAGCCTGGCTCCCCGCTGCTCTCCACAACCACCCTTTTCCAGCCCTACAGGATTTAAACGAGCAAAAGCAAACACAGCCGTTCCGGTCAGCACTTTTCTCCCTCTTCCTTAATATTTCTTCTTTGTTTACACTCAGGATAAGCTGACTGTGGATCGTGATTGGAAAGTCGAGATTGGAAAAGCTGATTCCAGTGCACCTGGTGTCCTGGGGTGAAGCTGGAAGAGGGTGAGACCCCAGGGGATGCCTTCCCAAATAAGAAATAACAGTGGCTGAAAACTAAATGCATGCTTAACAGAGAAGCCCAGAGCTTCCTCTCCCCTGTTTAAAATGACACTGCATACATCTGTTATCTAAACAAAATTGACACATTAAGTACTAATATAATCACTTGAGTCTGTTAAGAATAAACACCAGAAAGAGATGCTGGCTCCCCTTTGGTGCGGGGACCTCTTCCTTTCCTGGCTGGGAGGCCCCAGCCCCATGGAAGGTTTACTCCTAATGGACGCCTCATTTTCAAAGCTCTGAGGTTGGTGAAGGCACAGCAGGAGGATGATCTTTCTGTCAAAGCCTCGTGCCCAAGGAGACTAGCTTTTCTCAGGAAATAGAATAATTTACATATTTCTAAGATATACCGAGAAATTATATTTTGTCATTTGGTGTAAGAACTGTGGTGCTGGACACTGACACAGGCTGGTCCCCGGGCTGCAGGCTCCAGGCTCCCTCCACCCCAAAGCCACAGTGTCAGGAGGAGGACGGTGAGTTCAGGTGCGGGAGAGACGGGACTGAGCATTTCCAGGGGCTCCAACCCCGTCCCAGTCACAGGCACAGGTTCCCCAGAGTGAGAGCAGGGACTGGGGCCACGGGATGGATGAGATCACGCTCGGGGAGGCAGTGGGAGGAGAGGCCTGCGCAGCGTGGCTGGGAGGCGGGGCTGAGAGAGGAAGAGGAGGGGGAATTCGGGGCCCAGCTCTGAAGTGGGAGGATGGTCATGGTTCTAACACTCTCGTGCAAGTCCAGGCCAGAGGTGAGGAAGAAAACAAGGAGGGATGGAGGAATATTTCAGATACGGAATTGATGAGATTTGGTAGGAAGTGTCTATTGGATTATAGACATTTGAATATCATCGTATATTGATGCTTAGCAATTTACAAAAGCATGGACCACTCTAGTCCCCTAGAATTTTCTTCCTCTCTCCCTCTCCCTCCGCACTAGTGAAATGGATGTTGTGTTTCTGCAGGAGCATTGTAAGGAACAGAAAGCGGCCTGTGCTGATGGATGGGAGAGGAGGAGGAAGCAGCTGCCATCACCCCGTGTTTCCCAGAAGGTGAGTGTGGTGGGCCTCAGCTCAACTTGGGACTGTCTACTCTGGGAGTTGTAATTATGAATGCAGCTCGTAATTCACAGTCACCTCTGGTGACCACAGAGTTTGTTCCTCGTCTGTTCGGGAGCCCTCCTCTGGCCCAGCGCTCGGTGTGGGCAGCCACGCAGCACCAGGCCTCCCGCAGACGCCCTGTGCAGGGTCTGACCGTGGTCACAGACCCAGCGGCTCCTCCACGGGGGGCCCCGACTGCTTGTAGCGGAGCCCAGGAGGCCTGTTGCAAACAGCTATTTCTCCTCCTGCCTCATCACAATCCCTAGGCAGCCTCGACCCTGTGCATTTGAACAACGCCGTGGGGACATTTAGGCATCCTGGACTTTGAGAATCTGCTGACAACATCAGGAGCTGGTTTGGAGCTCCGACCTGCATGTCACCTTAACCACTGTGTCTCCACTGCCGATGGCAGCAAAGAAGAAAAGCATCAGAAAGACGCGCTGAGGAGGAAAAGAAAGGGGCTGGGAGAGAAGAGTGAGGCACACACGCCAAGGCCTACGAGGTGGCCAGAAACGGAGTCGGAAGGAAACACCCCGGTTCCCGTTGAGGGCAGTGAGTTCAGACTGTTAACACCACTGGTCCTTCTCGGAGGGACACGAGAGAAAACACTGCAGAACACTGTGAAATCGCCTCCAGCATCGGTCAGATCTGAAGAGATCATTTTATAGTGATTTCAGAAAGTTTAAAAAAAGACAAGCTAAATCTGTATTCCCCAAAGAAGCTACAGGCTGCTCACCAATGCCACGTGGTGCCCCGCACCCCACAGCTGTGCACCAGGACGCAGAGACAGAGCAGAGGCGGCTGGAAGGAGGACACAGGGAGACCTCAGCTCCCCGCCCTTACAGCAAAACGCATTTTTCTTCAGCAAACATCACCAGGGCCGAGAGAGGCGCAGAAGGGCTGCTCCTGGAGGTGGAGGTGGATGTCTCCGGGCGCCTGGGGAGGTCGCTGGTGTCTGCCTCGGGCGTGGGTCACTCAGGTGCCAGCTCCTCAGTCCCAGCAGGAGGAAGGGATTTGCCTTTGGCCCTCCCAGAACGCCAGCCCAGGAGGAGTGTTTCTGTTACACGTGGTCTCCACAAGGAAGCCAGGTAGCCCCACTGTGCCCGGAGAGCGACCTCCCCGAGAGAAACCTGCTGCGTTCTCGTTCGTTCTTCAGAGCCCAGCTCTGCTGGGTGCACAGAGCTGGCTGCTCATGGCCCAGAGCTGCTTTGTCCACTTCTGGGTCTCAGGCACCTAATTCAGTGTCTGTCCAGCCCCAACTTCACCGATCCCAAGACATCAGCTTCATTCTTAGCTTCGTCCTCGCTGTGGAAACCTGGGATTCGTCTGCGCTTTCTAAGGGACTTACATGTTTAGTGAAAATTATGAACTTGCTATATTTATTTTACACATGTTTCTTGAGAAAGAGGAGAGAGTTTAAGGTTTCTGTTTTGCAGATTTGAAGAGAAGGAAGCCAGGTCACGTTTTGCTGAAGTCACTTGGCTGACCATCCTCACCCATCCACGGCCAAGCTAGCCATCAGCAGAGCTTCCCAACAGCTGTGGGCAAACACATGGGTGAGAGGCCTGCGTTTTATAGCTCAGCATCCATGGTAACCATGAGAAACGCTTGCTCTGAGTTTAATCTCAGCGCTAAGTGGGAGACAGTCACTCAAAGGCCAGGGCTCCCTGTGCACTGCAGGCCTCAGAACATCAGTAAGAAAGTCAGTAGGAAAACCTGGCACCATGGCGTGCACCTGTGGCCTTGTGGTCCCTGCACGTGACAAGGCCGAGGCAGGAGGACTGCTTGAGGCCAGGGGTTTGAGGCTGCAGTGAGCTATGATTGTGCCAGTGCACTCCAGTCTGGGCAACGTAGCAAGATCCCATCTCTAAAAAAAAGGAGACATTCTCTCAGTTTCGCCTGCTTCACTGGGGCGGGGAAGAGAGAGGTGAGAGGGCAGGTATTAAACAACCAACCCTATTGAAAAGGAATTCCACATGTCAAACAAATTCTGCCCTACTTCAATAAATATTTCCAGTTATTTATTCAAGAAATCTTTTGATTGAACATTAGATAACACATCACAAATAGTGATATTATTAGATCTTTTTTCTCATCTGAAATGTTCTCAAACAGAACATATTTTATTCAACCAAATGAGAAAAATCTGCACACTCTAATGTAAGTACAACAAACTATCTCCGACTTCAGAATGTGAAAGTGGTCAAAGCATCCCGAGGGTCACTCTGGGTTCAGGGTGTGGGAAGGATTTTCCTAGGCGGGGAAAGAAGAGGGAAGAGCTTTCCCCCCCGCCTCCCCGAATCTCCTAGCGGGTGTCTACGTCTGAGTTTGCTTCCCAGAGGGCAGCCCTGGAGGCTGGGAGTCCCGGCTGGACGTCTCTGCAGGCTCCGATCCCTCAGGAGCCTTGAGAGGCTCCTCCCCACCTCGCTCAGTGGCTGGGACCCTGGTGATTTGTGGCTCATGGCTCCTCCTCCGGCCACTGCTTCGTCCCTGTGTGTCTCTGCCTTCTGCTCCTCTGATAGGGACACCAGTCCTCTTGAGTTAGGGCTCACCCTAATGACCTCATCTTAACCTGGTGACATTGGCAAAGATTTCATCATCACCTGTTTCCAAAGGTCACATTCACAGGCGGGAGCGAGGTGGCCTGAGGGCTTCAGAGGGCTTGTCCGAGATGCAGTTCAAGCTGTAGCGTGTCCCCTGAGCTATAACGCGTCCCCCAAACTATAGTGCACCCCCCAACCCAAGCTACCCGCTGCCTCTGTTTATTCCCGGCTGCCTCCACCACTGGCCCAGGGAGTTCCATTGTGTAGGAAAAGCCAAGGTCTCCACTTACCCTGAGCTACCGTGGGGGTCTTTTGAAAAAGGCTGCCCTTCAGGTGCAGCCCCGGCCAGTGCTAAAGAATGACCCTTGGACAATGTGCGTGGCCTCTGAGGGCAGGAGAGGCTCCCGGGTCCCCTGGGCACCTTCGGTGGCTCCCCTCACACCCATCGTACGGCACGGGAGACTTGGCTGGAACCACCCATTTGAGAGGCTCTGAGACTTCAGAGCCCCCCCCCCCCCGATTTTGGCAACTTTCCGGTCTCTTCTTCCTGACTCTGGTTCCTCTGGGTGGCCACAGCCTCTCCAGTGTACCCCAGGCCACCCAGACCCAAATGCAGAACTCAGCCCTCTTCCCATCTGCACCACACAGAACGTCCCCTCAGACCTTCGGCGTGCCAGGTGAAGGGTCTCGGGGCCTGCGAGGTTTCAGGAAGCAGTCATGTTCAGAACCCCACGGCCCCTGTCTTCCCCAGGCCTCCCTGGCCTTCCTCCTCCTCCTCCTCTCATGCAGGGCCTCTCACTTCGCTCCCCACCCCAGCCCTGCCTCCCCCTTTCCTCACATGGCGTTTCCTCAGCCTCAGAACCCCCGAGCCTCCTCCTCCCACCAAGGCATGGACCAGGGCACTTGTTCCAAGCACACTTCACATCCAAAGTGAAATCTGGGGCTCCCACTGCCGTCTGCTGCAGGAGGAAAGGCTCTGAGTTACACGCAGAAGTGAAAAGACACACGTGGGGGGACGATGCTGCCAGTTCATGCTCTTCAGGATCACGTGTGGCCATCAAACCTAAGCAAGCACGTGGGAGCAGAAAGAATGGGGAGGTGGAGACGCTTGCGAGAGGACCCAGGCGTCTGATTACAAAGCGGGGCGGAGGGGAGAGAGGACGGAACTTCAAGTGGGTAAAAAGCTTAGTGGGAAACGGTGCAAATATTCACAGTTCCAAAGCATTCCCAGTGAACTGTTTATTATTCTAATAAAACCTTATTTGTCTTAACCTCAAATATTTTCCAGTTCAACCTACATTCCACAGAAGACCAGAAGCAAAATGGAGGTGGCAGAATGAAGATGAGCCTGCTTTAGAAACAAAAAGAAAATGTAAGCTTATTTCTCCATTTTAAAATGTTGGGTGACTAGGAATGAAATGATCAACAGGTCGTAGGAGCAAATTTCTTGAAAACTCCAAGTCATTGTAATAGGTGGGAGGTTTTAATGGTTGACAGCTCACAAAGCCCCATGTCAGCCCCTCAAGGGTAGCAGAAGCGGCTGAGACCCTCTCAGACCCCGGGCCAGTAAGACACTTTCTAAACTGTGCAATTCTGACCAGTGAAACTACATTTCTGTGAATCATTCTAACGTTTTTCTTTCACTTTAGACTCCCAGATCATCTCAGTGCCTTTATTAGTGTTTCTGTCCATTTAAAAGGTAGCAATGCAACTCACAAAACCTGTCGATGCAGACTGTGAAATGGTCTAACCGTGCTAGGGCGTGCCCACAGCACCTGCTATGGAGGCCAGACGGGCACCCCTCCTGCCGCAGACAGAACTGCAAAGTGGAACTTTCTGACTGTGAAGAATGATTGCAGCTTTTCACACTTCCTAGGACTCCTATCATACCTCATGATCCAGCATTCCTACTGCTAGGTATACAACCCCAGAAAGGAATCGGTAGAGTGGAGAGATCTCTGCCCTCCTGTGTCTATGACAGCACTGTTCACAGCAGCCAGGATCTGGAAGCAACCTGAATGTCCTCCACCACGTGGATGAATAGCGGAAAGGCGGCCGTATACACAGTGGAGTACTATTCAGCCATAAATAGAATGAGATCCTGCTATTGGCGGCAACATGGATGGAACTGGAGATCACAATGTCAAGTGAAATGAGCCAGGCACAGACAGAGCTCACATGTTCTCACTTCTTTGTGGAAGCTAAAAGTTAAAACAACTGAACCATGTAGATAAAGAATAGATGGATGATTACCAGAGGCTGGGAAGGGTATGGGGAGTTGGGTGAGGCAGAGATGGTTCATGACTATGAAGAATATTTAGAAAGAGTGAATAAGTTTTAGTATTTGATTACATAACAAGGTGTAGTCAATCACAATTTAATTGTACATTTTGAAATAACTAAAAGGTTATAATTGGATTGTTTGATTAACACAAAGGATACATGCTTGAGGTGATGGATACCCCATTTACCGTGATATGATTATCACACATTGCATGCCTGTATCAACATATTTCATATACCCATTAAATACGTACACCTCCTATGTACCCACAAAAATTAAAAATTAAAGACGACGACAAAGCTAATACTGTTCTGATTCAATGCCTGATTAAAATTGTTTTTTGGTAATAAATGTATGTCTGTAATAATTTTTGATGAATTGGTAATCCTGTAAGAAATAGATGAATGTATTTAATACTTTGGTCTCCTGATTAGAATTTCAGTGATTGCATGACACCTTTAGACGTCAACAAAATGGTTCCACCAAGAAAGCTGCAATGATCCTTTGCAGCTATGAATACCTTTGCGGAAAATGTAACCACCATTCAAAGCCAATGCAGGGCTTTGGGGAACCAGCTCTAGAGAGCGTTGAAGATTATTTCATATTCCAGGAGGACAGGAATGGGTTGTGTTTTTAAATTTTTGAGTCACATTATAAAAGTACATATATTTAGTCTTCTTTTTTTCAAAGAATGCAATGTAAATAATAATATATGTATCTTGATAACTAGAAAGATTATTTTAGCGTGCAAGAGACGGTAGCTAATAACGGTTTATTAAATTTGAGATGTCACAGACACAAAATTTTCTAATTTGAAGATGAACATATGGTTGCAAAGATTATGTGTTTCTTGAGTTGCTGGGTAAGCATTTTAAAGAAATTCACGCCAATCCACTGACATCATTATTTCATTAGAAAGAACAAAAGCCTGAAAGCAGCAGGCATATGTTCCAAGTGTCCATAATAATCTCTCACATTGGATAAAGTTTAAAGTTCGCTCTTCTTCACTTCATTTTGCCATAGACCAATTAGGATGCCATCATGTATTTGTTCAAGTCAGTGAATTTGAATGTGGCATATTGGTTGTGAATTCTGGCCCTGCCATTTATTAGCTAAAATGAACAAGGGCATGTTACTGAAGGAACAGGAGTTTTCATTTTGTCTCACAGACTTGTTCTTAAAATTAGCTGAAGCAATGTCTATGTCAATGTCATCAGCACATAGTAGGTCTTCAGATATTATTTCCCCATCATCACTCTTCATTATTGAGGGACATATGAACTATGTAGCCAAGGACCCTTAGATAAATGCCGTAGAGTGATTCACTTCATCTTCATACTATATTTTGTTGCCTCAAAAAACTCTATGAGATTAAAAAGCTTTTTTTGAACAATAAAGTGCTCCTTTTATATTAGAAAATAAAAAAAGAATTTTATATTTTAAAATTATTTAATTTTTCTGTTTTATTATAAAATATGATAATTTAAACTTTTTGAATACAAAATAGTCTTGCTTTCATTTTGTTATGAAGAATGTTTATAACATGTTCTAGGGGCTTTTCATTTTATATGATCTGGCAACAATGAAAATTTTCTCATATTCCTGTAGTCCTCAAGCCTCCTAGAGTTTTCTCTGCCTTTTCATCCAGCCCTGAATCAAATGGTCTCCTTTTTCTCTCAGATTGACTGCTTCATAAAAAAGTAGATACTGCTATCTGATCTAAAATTTCAATTCTAATTTCATAAGTACTTTTTAAGTGGCTAAAACAGCTGATTTGAGTGCTTTTATTTAAACGAATTGATGTTTAATTAAGATTTATATCAATATTAAGAAGACTCACAGAAAGATAGTACAATAATATAATGAATCATTTAATTATAAATCTAAATAGTCCACTGGAAAGAAAGAATGTTATATGCTTTCTGCTTTCAGAATTAAATACATTACTTCACTTGGGCAGTGTGTGATCAGCTCAAGTGAAGTCGTGTTTAATTCTGAAACAAGAAATTAAATCAGAATGACTGCCAATCAAACACTTTTCATCTTCTGAGAATAGAAACATTTTTAAATTCAACTGCAAAAATATAATAAAACCAAACAAGATGTTTTCTAGAAAACTAAATTTATATGTTGTTTCCTTACCCAAAGAACGTAAATAATTTAGTAAATATCAACTTCGGTTTTTAAAAAGATTCAGAAAAGCCATTCCATCTGTAGAGAAAGGCCCTCTTTTAAAAAATGAAGAAGACAGTTTAACAAGTATCTGTGGGGGCATCCGGGCAATAAATGAAGTGAAACCCGCCAAGCCTTTGCCTTTCGTGAAGACGGAAATCACTCTGAGTAGTAACTGCCCAAACACTGACCTCACGCTCTTAGAGTCATGAGGCTCTGGAGACGCTGCCATTGGTGGCGTATTTAACCGGGCAAAAGAAGCCTGCGGAAGCCTGTGCTCGGGGAGCCCGCAGCCGCCACTGCCGTGCCCTTTCTGGGGGACATCTGTGCAGCGCACATCCACAGGCGAGCTTCAAGCCGACAACAAAGCTAAGCCTATGGCGCCATAAAGCAGAAAACAGGCAGGCAAGAAGATTGAGAAGTAATTATGAGTAAACGTGTTAATTTTGTCCACATTGGTTTTATTTTCATAGTAGTGACTGACTTGGTTGAAGCCATTACTTAATTTTTGTCATCTGGACACAGCCCTACTGGACAAGCTTGATGAAGCAAATCAACATACAACTCTCTCATGGCCAGCAAGTACTTTAGGGAAAGTACAGAAGTGATTGAAGTTACATGGAGAGGGGGCTCAGTCTGAATCTCCTCCTTCCTCCATTTGTCTGTAGTAGTTTACAGCCCCGACCTCCACTCTCAAGGCGTCCTCAGTGCCAGGCCCTGGCCAGCTGGAAGGAACCAATCACCAAGGAAAGACATGGAGAAGCCGACGCGGCTCCAGCCTGTGCTGGCCCGTCTGCGTAACTATAGAGGAACACCCAAGGCTGGGTGAATTGTAAAGAAAAGAAGCTGAATTGCCCCACAGTTCTCAGGCTGTGTAGGAAGCATGGTGCTGGCATCTGTTTTTGGGGAGGCCTCAAGAAGCTTCCAGTCATGGTGGAAGGTGAAGGGGACCTAGCGTGTCGCACAGCAGAAGTGGGCGCCAGGGAGGAGGGAGGTGCCAGGCTTCTTTAAACAACCAGAACGCGTCAGTTACGTCAAGGGCCACACCAAGCCATTCATAAAGAACCTGCCCCATGACCCACTAGGGCCACCTCCAATACTGGGAATCACGCTTCCACTTGACCCTTGGAGGACACCCATGTCCGAACCACATCACTGCACACAAGCAGTGGAAGCAGATATTGTTTTTAGCATTTGTATTGAGTTACATTATCATTTCAGAAGGGATTTTTTAAAAAATCTCATTTGACCTTCATTTGATCAAAACTTCTAAGTAGGGCTTCTCATTTCTCTCTTTCTCCTGCTACTTAGAATTGCAATTAAAACTCATGAGCAAAATACTGTTTAAGAGCTCCTTGCAGTAAATCTTTAAGTAGAGTGAAGAATTAATCTTTCCGGTAATGCAAGAAACAGTCTCTAACCTTGTTGTTTCATAAGCATTCTCAAAATAGCTTCATTTTACACATGGATGTGAGGATGAAAGAAAGTAACCCTGTTTGGTTGAAGGAAGAAGCCTCACATACCCTGAGAAGTCCCTGCTGACAGCTTCAGTGACAGCTTGAGATGGTCGGATAGCATTGAAGCCCACGCGGTTATCACGACAAGATGAACCTTCTCTAAAGCAGTCCTTATCTGCTCTCGTCCCGTGCCGCTGCGTTGGTGAAGGGCCCTTAAACAAAGCTGTTCTGTATACTTTTTGAGGCCCACTCCACCACCTGTGATCACAAACTTTATCTATTCACACCACAATTTGTGTTGTGTATTCTCACCATGCAATTCACTTTCCTACACCTTGCTCTCATTTTATTTCTTTATATTGACACTGCGGGACAAAGATGCTCTCAAGTAATTCTCACAACCCCCTGGTCAGGGTAGAAGGGTTGGATTATTGTCACTATTCTGCACAGGAGAAAACAGAAGTTCCGAGGGGTCTGCTGTGCTCAGGGTTCCTTGTTTTCTTTAGGGAGCAGCACCGTGCAGCCCAGTGGTTTCCAGCACGGAGCAGCCAGGGCTTATGATGCCTCGCAGACCCAGACTCACAGGCCTTTTTCACTTTGTGATCATAAGGGAACATGTCTCAAATTTTGCTTGTATTACTTTCTCCTTAGATTGACAATATTCTGTGCCTCTCCCTGCCAAGAAGAAAGAAGACCAAATCACGTGAGTCTCCTTCCCTTCCAAACCCTCTGTAGGCACCCACACTTCCTGGGTGACCCTGTGTGTTGCTTTTCATTATTTCTTACCGTCAGAAATTAGCGGGCAAGCCTGTGTTGAAACAAAGCTTCAAATGGGTTTCTTTCTTCCCTCCCTCCCTTCCCCTCCCTTCCTCCCTTCCTCCCTTCCTCCCTTTCTTCCTTTTTTTCTTTCTTTCTTTCTT
>CAUYLG010075478.1:0-29007 GCA_963573385.1 Cacajao melanocephalus | reverse complement strand
ATTGTTAAGCACAATTATTGGCATAAAAGAGGTTTTTAATACCCATTTTTAGACTGCATTCTAGCCTGGGCAATAGAACAAGAATCCCATTCTCTCTCCCTCTTTCTCCTCCTCTTTCTTTCTCTCTTACATTCTTTTTTTCCTTTCTTTCACTCTCACTTTCTTTCTTTCCTCTCTTTTTCTTTCTTTCAAAAAAAAAAAAAAAAAGAGAGAGAGGTGTGTGCATAGAAGCAGGGAAGGTGGAAGAACTAACTTTGCTACCGCAGAAATTTTACTATTACTCACTAGTAGTGGTAAAGTATTTTAGTAGAATAATCTACATGTTCTTTTCTGGACTCACAAATTCATTCTGAACATAATAGCATCAACAACCATATGTAGAATGATAGAGGATAATTGCCTGGGAATGTTTTCAGCTTTTGTGCTCAAAAAATTTAAATTGATCTGTTCTTCTGTCCTCTTAACAAATCCATTTGGAAGAATTTTGGATATCAGCAAGGAGACTGTCGTCAAATGATTCATGCAGAACCGAGCAGTGGTTCAGTTCCTTGGCAGTCCATTTTGTTGATAGTCATGAAGAGATCAGCACTCCAGGGGCCTCTTCTGTATACTTGGCATTATTATAATAATCCCCAAATTATAAGATCTTTTGGGAAATAGCTACCATCTTTCTTGATATCCCTGTTTTTAGCCATAAACACATTTTAAATTCATTGGCACACACATGGCTTTTAATCCTTATAGAGAACTTCTTTCATGTTAAAAACATCATATTTAAAAAAACCAAGCTGAACCACTTTCTAAACATTTAAAAGTTTTAAAACACCCACTCACCTTAAAAAAAAAAAGTAATAGCACACCAAAACTTCTGATGTCACTTTCCATGGATGTTGACGCATTTAGGTTGTCAGTTCTATTTCTGTTCACTTAACTGTAGCCTCCAATTTCCACTTATAGCATTTAGCTTGGAAATTTGGCATTGTTCAAACTTCAATGGCTGCAAAGCCATGTAAAACACGATACAATAAAAATACCCCTGAAACTGCCTCACCTTTTTTGGACAAATTTTGAGTTGGTTTTGTAATAGTGAACACAATGCTATTTTTCTGGGGCTAACTTGTGGAATGAAGGGCATAGAAACAGCTACCACATTACCTAATAAAAACTACCATTTATATATTTGAATTCATTCTAATAAATGACTATTTGTTTTTTCTATTTGATAAATTGACATCTCTTAATTCTGTTGCTCTCTAGGGCAGCTAAGGAATCAATCTGAGCTTTAACAAATAAATGTTTATTGAACAAGCTGAATCCTTATAGAGAGTCAAAGATGGTAACATTAGGAACCATTTGGTGGAAGCCATTCATTCTACAGTTCCTTTAATTGTGCTAACAATCAAAACAAAAAAGAAATAACAGAGTTTCTCTTCTATGGGAGGTGGAGAGGGGGACTTTAGGTTTGTCAAAGGAGGGACTTGTAAGACAAATAATTGCAATTCAAAGTTTAAAGTGCTATTTTCAACAGAGGCGAGGAGGAGGGAATCTGACCCACTCATCTTGGGCTTTAGAGAGTTTGACTTAAACTTTGAGGAACTGAGTTTAACAGGAAGATAAAGCGGGAAAGAGAATCTTTGACAAATGGGTCATCCTGAGAAAAGTTGTGGAAGCTAGGGAGAGTCTAGCTTATCTCAGGAATAAGAAGTTGTACAGATTCTTGTATATGAGAGGTTTAGATATTGGCAGAGGAGGATGAAAAGGTAAGCAGGAACAACGCTGTGAAGGATATAGTCTGGCCTCCTTCTCTAGAGTCAAGACTGAGGCGGGTAATATTGTTAAGAGGTAACTGATAACTGACAGAGTCCAGGCATAATATGAGGAGGATTTGACTTAAGACAGTGAAATCCAATTTGAATCAATTTGAATTTCAAGTGTCTCAAAAACATTCTAGAGTAGATGTTTTAAAACAGTAGGAAATGTGGGTATAAAGGGAGAGGTCACACCTAGAGATCTGGATTCTCGATCAGGATATTAGGAAGTCGAAGTCCCGAGAATGAGTATGATCTCTTCTGTAATAGTTTACAGAATGACCCGTGAAGGAACCAAACACTGAAGGAGGAAAGAGGAGACTTTAACATCAATTGAGAGGAACAAGGAGAAAGAGGTCGGTTGCTCCAGAAACCAAGGAAGAGTCAAAGAGGAGAATGGAAGATGTCACAGATCTACTAAGAATTCTTTATTGGATTGGGCAATTGAGGGTTCACAGATGATCAAAGGAGCCAGAGACAAATCAACTTGGTCAGTCTCTGCCTGCCAAATTCAAAATCTCTTGACAGGGTTCTGGTTTTGGTATGACTGCATTAGTAGCTAGGGTTATGCCACCGCATAAAAATACTTTGTTGATGATTATTTTTTAATGCCAGTAGTCAGTGAAGCATTCTTCAATGTCTTTTTCCTGAATTTCTCCCACTTTTTGATCTGAAATGAAATCTTAGGAGAACTCACCCAATTAGCTTCAATGCCACAATCTAAGCCTTTAAATTCTAGCAATTGAGTATTTTGTAGTGGCAAAGGCAATTAATTTACCCAAGATGGGTTACATAAGGTAGGCTAGAACATTCTGGTTTCAGTCACTTACTATCTTTTGGACTCGGCTGAGGAGCCTTTTGAGCCTATGCCCTGCCCCAGAGATTCTGATTCTGACTAATCAGTCCAGTTAAATTTGTACAGGGGTTAGGCCCAATCATCATTATTTTTTAGGATCTCAGAATACAGAAGGAGTTAAGAACCACTAAGTGGAATATTCGAATACCTTATATCCTTGGTACTCAAAGTGATCCACAGAGCATAATTTGTATCACTCCCTTGCAGCTTGTTAGATGTGCAGAATCCCAGGCACCACCCAGACCTACCAAATCTGAATCTGCATTTTAATGAAATTAAAATTTTTCTTTTATAATTATTAACTTTTTTTTAGGGACAGCATCTTGCTCTGTTGCCCAGCCTGGAGTGCAATGGAGCAATCATGGCTTACTGGAGCCTCAAACTCATGGGTTCAAGCAGTCCTCCTGCCTCAGCCTCTGGAGCAGCTCAGACTACAGTTGTGTGCCAGTATTCTCGGCTAATTTTTTAAAAACATTTTTTGTAAAGTTGAGGTCTGCCTATGTTGCCTAGGCTGGTCTGAGATTTAAACAAAGTTGAAAATCATGCATTATATGTTACAGTTGACCGAAGTCTTGCCTTTGTACTACCCTGAAGATAATTGGGCAGACCTGGCTAGACTCAACTTAAGTACCCTGTAAATTGCTAAAACAGTAGTTTAAACCCTGGCTGCACCATTAAAGGACCTTCAGACCTTTAACAATACGCTGAAACTCTGAGTTTACCCCTAGAGATTCTGATTTATTTGTTTAGGGGTGAGGAATGGGCATTAGTATTCTAAAAGCTCCCCCAAATGATTCTATTATATAGCTAGGAAAAAAAAATTCATTATACTAAGAAGTCCTAAAGAGAAGCAGAATTCTACATTTAATTCAAATGTAATAGAAATATTTTAATATAATGAGAGCATAGTGATAGGAGTGTATTCATAATGGGAGCCTCAGTCTCTGTGCAGCAGGATGGTGTGAAGGCAATTTCTGAAGGTCTCAATGATGACATGAACGATGGCATATTCTTTACGTTCGAATTCTTAGTAAGCTCTTACAAGAGTTTCAATTAACTTTAAACACTTATAACAACAATTTTCAAAAGTTAGTAGAGACAACACCAGAATAAAAACTTGTCTTATGTTAAAGTAGTTTGAGGGAGAGGAGAGAGCCAGAAGTTGGGAGAGGAAGAGGTACTTTTCTCCTAGCGGGAAAGAGCTGTATGCCTAAATTTGCTAAACCCTGAAACAGCAGCATTTTGCAAGACTGAAAGTCTTTGTGTAGGTGTGCGCAGAATGTCAGGGATGAGTCAAAGATTAATACCTAAATTATAGAGTATGAAAGGGGAATTGTATTCCTCTGACTTGGAAAGTGGGAAAGAAGGAAGTATTGACTGATTCTGAAGGACAGTTGACCCTTGAGCAACATGGGGGTTAGGGGTGCCAACTCCCTGTGACTTTGAAAATCTGTGTATAACTTTTGAATCCCCCAAAACATAATTACTAATAGCCTACTGTTGATCAGAAGCCTTACCAATAGCATAAACAATCAGTTAATACATGTTTTCTATGTTATATGTATTATGTACTGTATTCTTATGATAAAGTAAGCTAGAGAAAGAAAATGTTACTTTAAAAATCTTAAGGAAGAGAAAATATATTTACTGTTCATTAAGTGGAAATGGATCATTATAAAGGTCTTCATCTTCATTATCTTCACATTGAGTGGCTGAAGAGGAGGGGAAAGAGGAAGGATTGATCTTGCTGTCTCAAGAGTGACAGAGGCAGAAGAAACTCCGTACATAAATGGATCCTGGTAATTTAAACTCCTGTTGTTCAAGAATCAACATACATACTACTTATTATAGTTTAACTGGGCAAATAATACCAGTTCCAAGAATGGAGAAGACTGAAGCCATGCATTTAAAAGTAGTCCTGCAGAATTTCTCAAGTATATAGCTTATTCACTGGCAAGTTTTCCCAAATGTACAAATCATGCTGCAACTAAAGTACTGCAGTGATCCCAAAAGTGACCTTCTAGTAGAATGATTCTTTATGAAATGTGTATAGAATGTATTTTTGTATTCAATTAACTACTTGGTAAGTTTTCCAAACTGTCCTGGATAGCTAAGGATGGTACTAAATAATTGCAAGACATTCTCTCTGTACTTGAGAGACTTAAACATTTGTTCAGTAAAAACAATTAGAGAATTGTGTATTTAGGGAAAACATTTTATTTTCAAGATACAATAAAACTGCACTTAAATTGAGAAAAACTGTAAAGGCGTGAAGCTAAAGGTTTTAAAAATTAAATGACAGCAATAATACTCTTGATGATATGAGAATGCAAAATAGCTACAGATGTTTTAATATACAACATTTTAAAGAAATTACACTTAGCTCTCCAGATCTAGGGGTTCTGAATTAGATTCAAATGGCTGCAGATCAAAAATATTTGAAAAGAAAACCAAAAAGTAATAATACAACAATAAAAAATGATACAAATTAAATATCAATACAGTATAACAGCTACTTCCATAGCATTGCAGTAGGTATTATAAGCAATCTAGAGGTGATTCAAAATATAAGGGAGAATGTATGTAGGTTATATACAAATACTACACCATTTTGTATTAAGGACTTCAGCATCCTGGGTTTTGGTACCTGCAGGGGTCCTGGAACCAATCCTGGTAGGTACTGAGGGATGACTATATTATGTAGCTATTGTACACAGAGTAAGTACTGGCCAGAGAAATTAACAGTTTGTAATTCTCTTTTCTCTAAGATAGAGACATAATCAACTACTCACTCCAGTTCTTGACATAGGGTGAATAAAAATATTCTTGCTTTGCTTTCTTAACATGTTAATTTTGAAAAAAAAAAAGACATAAAGGGAGAGTAGTTTGCAATCCCATCTTTCCCCTACTTTCTGTTCTCTGTATTTTGTGATGGTGGTTACTTTCAGAAGTGAATAGGCTGTTAGAGACTGAGGAGAGATGATTTATGATGTTCTTTTAGAAAGTGCTCACTATGTGCTGCACTTTCAAATAAATTCATTTTGTTTCATTCTTGAAAAGTTCTTTTGGGCGATACTTTGCAACTTTGACAGATGAAGGGGAAAAATGGAAGCTCACAAAGGTAAATTTACTTGTCTAAAATCACACAAAGGAAAATCTCAAACCCAGTTTTTAAGACTAAATTCCCTGCAGGACATGGCATTTGCTCCCTGGGTTGTAGAATATCAGAACACAATTGAAAATGCCATAGAGTGAATGTACTGTTAAAGGAGCCCAGTGTGGTCCAGGGTTCTTACTTTGGCTACTTTCTTTGAGTCTTCAACCTCAAGGTTGAGGGATTAAGAATATGGTCCCTCATTCAGATTTTGGCTCAGCTGTATATTAGCTCTGTGACCTTTGCAAGCCAGCTAACATTCATTATTGAACCTCTTTTTCTTATTTTATTTAAAAAAATGCATGATTCATAATGAATTCATTCCTACCTCCTATGGGTGTTGCGAGAATTAAATGGGTAAATTACATAAGTGCTTAGAACAGTGCCAGGCATGTGGTAAGCACTCAATACATGTTAGCTATTCTTATCTTCAGGACTCTTAAAGTTTGATCCTAAACCAACCAATTCTTCTAAGCTGCAGGCTCCTATATCCTACATGCTGATGGTGAGGATGTTGACCTGGATAGTTGCAAACCTCCCAAACTCATCATGCCCCAAATTAAACTCGATTTGGGCATAAGAGAACACCAAGTGTTTAGCACAGTGAAATATCAATAAGCACTCAATAAATTTTAGCTGTTATCACTATATATTTCAAAACTGTTATTTCTCCTGTATTCTTTTTTGTAGAAGACACTTCATTATCCAGAGGATACAATGACGGAAGCTTGGGGTCATCCCAAATTCCTGAATTTTCTCCATTCTGCAAGATCCAGCCAAGAATTAAGTCCGGCCAATATTTCCACCTCATAAGTTTCATCTGTAGCTTCGGTTCCCACAGCCTCATCATTTTTTTTTGTTCTGGGTATTTGAATAGGCTTCTCATTGTCTCTGGGATCCAAGTCATACTCTCTTCAATCCATCCTCTTCAACAATGCAAGAATGAATCCTTAAGATTCAAATTGAGCACGTCATTGACTTACCCGGAAGTCCTTCACTCACACCCATCCGCCTCCAGGAAGTCTGCCCCACTCTTCCGTCTTTCTGTGGTATACCTCCTGCTGGAGGCTTACCTCTCAGACGTACTGGATATTGTGGCCATGGTAGCCTTCTGGAATATTTTGTACACTCATTTCTGAGAGTCATTGCTTAGGCTCTTTTTCAGACTAGAATGGTTTTTCCTATCTCTGTAAAGAAGCATTTTCATCTGAAAAACTGGGAAATGCAATGATTATTTGACACATTTAAAAAATGTCAAATATATGAAATTAAATTGGATAGAATTGATTCTTTTGGGGAGCTAAAGAATTGCCAGTTAGTGAATACACAGAATGCCCAGAAGAGAAGGTTTGCAAAATTGTTATGGTAGAAACTGTTATTACTAACAGTTTCCTGTGTAGATACTAGTATAATTTTTTTGGATGCTGAGGAAGCTGCAATCTGGAATTGCAAACCAAAGACAAAACCAAACTTCAAACATTGCTGGTGCTACCACCATGGAGAAGGAGAGAGATTCATATATAATTGAAATAGATCAGTCTCTTTCTATGGCTTAGGTGTCTTACAGGGCGAGGTGTCAGTTTTCACACTGCTTACTGGCATTGTTTCAATCTATAAGGGCCTCTGTGCACCACCTTACCTGGGAACTTATCCCCTGGTACCTGGAGAGGGATGGATAACTTGGATTTGATATTGAAAGGGACTATTAGAGAAAAATGGCAGTTAACACATCAACAGAAAAAAGATAAATTGTTTAGTAATCTGGAAAGGGATAATTATGCCAACAATTTCAAGGAAGAGAGGAAGCTTTTCAGTAAGTGGTTGAGATAAATATTTTGCACACTAAAATTCTGCAAGTCATTTTCCCGGGTCAAGCTGACTGCCTTTTACATACAACTTGTCAAAGTAAAAACTTAGGTCATTTAAAATGTATTTCTTTTTAGAATCTTCTATTTCAAACAGTCCTAAATTTTAAAAAATCAGCCTAAAACCTTCAAAACAGGCAGATGTTCGCTCTGCCCAGCAACAGTGGTCTTTGGTGATTTCTTATTTCTCTTTGATGCAGTTCAGATTTTGTAGCATGACATTCAGGGGCCCCACATTTTTCCCATTTAGCAATTGCCCTCCATCATCCCATTTCCACAAGCATCACCGCCTCTAGTCACACACTTGCTGGCCTCTAATGGCATTTTGCTTTCTGTCACGTCCTCATCCTTGCGCATGCTCTTCTTTCTGCCCAGTATGTTCTTCTTTCCCTGTGTTGTCTCTTTTATCGTTCGATATTCTCACACCAACTCCTAAAGACTGAGCTGATAGCTTTGTTAGGTTTCTTTCCCTAGCACTCCCATAATGCCCGGTCCATGCTTCCATCGTATGTATCCACTGTGTTGTAATCATGATGATGATAACGAGTATTTCCTTCTAGGCTATGAGCTTCTTTTCCTTATCCCCAGTTTCTAACACAGGGCCTTCAACATAATACTGTCTATAGATAGAACGAATAAAGCATCATAGTATTTGATGGCTGACTTTTAGGTGGCTCATAGTAAGTGCTATCTATAGAATGAATGAGTAAAGCATCACAGTACCTGCTAGGTATTTGACATTTAGTCAGATGGCTCCTACTAAGAACTGTCTAAATGTATGGCTGGCTTTAAGATGGTCCAGTTATAATTGTCATAAATCTACCCATGTCTGACACATTATTTTGTGTCTGTCGTGTGCAATTTGTGCTTGATTTCAGCATTTGAGTAAACCTCCGCTCCTCCACCTTTCATCGAGCCCTGTGGATAAAATGAACTGTATATGAACTCCAAATGTCACTTTTGCTTTGACATCTGAGTTGGTATAATATCCATTTATTCATCATCCATCATTCACTCATACATATTTATTGGGCACTTACTATGTGACAGGACCAATCCTAAAATCAATTGTGTTCTGATTACATGCTGTATGACACCTTCTTATATGATATTACATTATAGTTATTTGTAAATGTTTTTGCTTTTGCCCCTCTGGTGCAGTTCCTGACATACAGGCATTCAATAAATGTTAGGTGAATAATTAAATTGAAAAATTCATAATCCAATGGCTAAATTTGGTTATCTGTTCACTAGTTTAAATTCCAGACTTAATTATCAAACACAATAGGTAGCTTGGATTTATTTTCCAATTCAAATGTTCTCTGTTCACACATTATCTGAGATTATAAAATAACATTCAAATATGTTATTAAAGCACCAGAACTTTATTTTCAAATGTAGTTTAAATACAGAAGATTGTATAGAAAAAGTAAAACAAAAAAAAAAAGACACAGTTCTATCATCCAAAAACAACGTTTTGAATTTCAGTGATGAGTATATTACCTGCAAATCCACAGTTTTGTAAATCACCAGGGTGCACCATTTAAATAGAACTTAATGTGAATTGTGCCCACTAGAGTTGTCCTACCCAGTAGCCCTCATTACCTTACTACCTTTTATATATGTATATAGCTCCGTGAACATAGCATTCTGCTTTTCTAGTTGCTATTAGTATTTTCCATATTATTAAATTCATTTTACTAGTTAAACTTTTATTTAACTTACCATTGTTCTGATCACGAAATTTAGACATGTAGCATTTGTAGAGCTCCCAGAGAAGTGAGTTTATGCTTTCTGTTAGTTTTGGGTGGCTCCCATTAGGAACTTGGCTTTTATTTCATACAACATCATGACCCTATGAAAACAGTCTTTGTTCCCATGAATAAAATTGTATCCATCTCTCATAACACATCTCAGAATAGGGAGTGAAAAGGTATACGAAGCAAAGCCTTACAAAACTACCTGCCAACAACATTCATTACTAACTACATTTCAGTTAATATAATTCTTCTAGAAAATGTAGTTAAGAGCCAAAGACTAGTGATACTAAGAATTTATCTCCCCTTGAAAACCGGTGCAAGACAAGGATGCCCTCTCTCACCACTCCTATTAAACATAGTGTTGGAAGTTCTGGCCAAGGCAATCAGGCAAGAGAAAGAAATAAAGGGTATTAAAATAGGAAGTCAAATTGTCTCTGTTTGCAGATGACATGATTGTATATTTAGAAAACCCCATCATCTCAGCCGAAAATCTCCTTAAGCTCATAAGCAACTTCAGGAAAGTCTCAGGATACAAAAGTCAATGTGCAAAAATCACAAGCATTCCCATATACCAATAATAGACAATCAGAGAGCCAAATCATGAGTGAACTCCCATTCACGATTGCTACAAAGGGAATAAAATACCTGGGACTACAACTTACAAGGGATGTAAAGAACCTCTTAAAGAACTACAAAACACTGATCAAGGAAATAGAGGACACAAACAAATGGAAAAACATTCCATGCTCATGGATAGAAATAATCAATATTATGAAAATAGCCATACTGCCCAAAGTTATTTATAGATTCCATGCTATCCCAATCAAGCTACCATTGACCTTCTTTGCAGAATTACAAAAAAACTACTTTAAGTTTCATATGGAACCAAAAAAGAGCCCGTATAGCCAAGACAATCCTAAGCAAAAAAACAAAGCTGGAGGCATCATGCTACCTGACTTTAAACTATACTGCAAGGCTACAGTAATCAAAACAGCATGGTACTGGTACCAAAACAGATATATAGACCAATGGAACAGCACAGAGGCCTCAGAAATAACACCACGCATCTACAACCATCTGATCTTTGACAAACCTGACAAAAACAAACAATGGGGAAAGGATTCCCTATTTAATAAATAGTTACAGGAAAACTGGCTAGCCATATACAGGAAACTGAAATTGGACCCCTTCCTTACACCTTATATGAAATTAATTCAAGATGGATCAAAGGCTTAACTGCAAGACCTAAAACCATAAAAACCCTAGAAGAAAACCTAGGCAATACCATTCAGGACATAGGCATGGGCAAATACTTCATGACTAAAACACCAAAAGCAATGGCAACAAAAGCCAAAATTGATAAATGAGATCTAATTAAACTAAAAAGCTTCTGCACAGAAAAAGAAACTATCATCAGAGTGAACAGGCAACCTACAAAATGGGAGAACATTTTGCAATCTATCCATCTGACAAAGGGCTAATATCAAGAATCTACAAGAAATTTAAACAAATGTACAAGAAAAAAACAACCCCACCAAAAAGTGGGCAAAGGATATGAACAGACACTTCTCAAAAGAAGACATTTATGAGGCCAACAGGCATATGAAAAAAAGATCATCACTTGTCATTACAGAAATGCAAATCAAAATCACAATGAGATACCATTTCACACTAGTTAGAATGGTGATCATAAAAAAGTGAGAAAATAATAGATGCTGGAGAGGAAGGGGAGAAATAGGAATGGTTTTACACTGTTGGTGGGAGTACAAATTAGTTAAACCATTGTGGAAGACAGTGTGGTGATTCCTTAAGGACCTAGAACCAGAAATACCACTTGACCCAACAATCCCATTACTGGGTATGTACTCAAAGCAATATAAATCATTCTACTATAAAGACACATGCACATGTATGTTTATTGCAGCACTATTCACAATAGCAAAGACTTGGAACCAACCCAAATGCCCATCAGTGATAGACTGGATAAAGAAAATGTGGCATATATACACCATAGAATAATATGCAGCCATAAAAAAGGATGAGTTCATGTCCTTTGCAGGGACATGGATGGGGTAGGAAACCATCATTCTCAGCAAACTGACATAGGAACAGAAAACCAAACATCAAATGTTATCACTCATAAGTGGAGTTGAACAAAGAGAACACATGGACATAGGGAGGGGAACATCACACATCAAGGTCTGTTGTGGGGTAGGAAGATAGGGGAGTGATAGCATTAGGAGAAATACCTAATGTAGATGATGGGTTGACGGGTGCAGCAAACCACCATGGCACGTGTATACCTATGTAACAAACCTGCACATTCTGCCCATGTATCCCAGACCTTAAAGTATAATTTAAAAAATGAGAACAATAAACATGATTATAAGTAGGGACAGTTTGTTAAATATGCTTTAATGAGGTCCTATTGTGAGATGTGTCTTATGTACAAGCAGAAATCAAGATGAGCATACTGAACAAGAAATGGTAAACAAAACTTGATGGCTAGTGGGTAGATATAAGCTTGAATCATTTGGTCTAGGAAGACATGTAAAATACAATTTGGTACAGACAGAAAATGTAATTAAATTATAATTGCACTCAAGCACAATGAGTGTGGGATAAACAGCTTGTGAATCAATAAACCATGAGGCAGCAGGCTAAGGTATTTATTGGTTTATGATTCATTTAGCTCCAAGTTTACTCCATTTCTAATTTAATTGAAACTACTGTTTTGTGCTTCATTGTGAGAACTGGGCTGAATGTTTGTATCATTTTACATAAGAAAAAGATCCTCTGAATTAATATGAACTTTAGGTTTTACGTGAATACAGTCCTGTGAGGTTTTCGTATATATTTGCCAAACTTACAGTTTTTTTATACAATAAAAAAAATTTGTTAATATATTAAATGAAACTTTAGGACAGCATACACTTCTGATGAATAAAAATTTTGTTGTTTAATTACCTTAAGATATAAATATTATCTCATAATGCTCATCTTATGAGCTTTAAATAAAAAGCATTCTTCATTTTTACCCAGAGAAATTTGCATTTGAAATAAACAAAACATTCTTCTTGTTGTCGATGCTTGCCTTTATTAACTTTTACATACTTTTTTTCTTTTTTAAAATATTTGTGTTACTAACTTTAAGCACCTTCACAGACAAATCTTAAGTATTCATTCCCCTTTCACTGATTTCAGGTGGTCCAAAATGCCAACATTTAACAAGCAGCATAAACAAGCAGCAGTATTAACACCTGATTTAGGGTATTTTGGAATTAACTGTCTCTGAGGCTGTATACAGTTGGCAAAAAATACAGCAGCTAAATACTCATGACTTGTCACACTTTTTATTTTATAAATAAAACTATTATTTTATTACCTCACAGAAAGCTGTCAGTTTATAGAGGATCATACTGGAAAAAGGAGAAATTTGCTCAAGAGGTCAAGAACTACACGATTTATGGTGGAATTTGCACCAGTTAAATATTTCTCAAACTGAGAGAATGATGAAGCACAAAAGATACTCACAAAAAGAATTTTTACAAGTTAATTATCTGCCTATTTACCCAAATTGTCCCAAATTGTAACCTCTACCTTTCATCATGTTATCACTTCTTATACAATGTTAATAAAATGTTGCTATTGAAAAAAGAAAGAAAAAAGAATTTATCAGAAGTAACCTATCAGCAGTAGCAAAAATATGCTCATGATCTTTATTGCTTTATTATTTATAATAAGAAGCTGATGATGTACCTTTCTCTACATCCCCCCACTTTTTTTTTTTTTTTTTGAGATGGAGTCTTGTTCTGTCGCCCAGGCTGGAGTGCAGTGGCGCAATCTCAGCTCACTGCAACATTCACCTCCCAGTTTCAAGCTATTCTCCTGCCTCAGCCTCCCGAGTAGCTGGGACTACAGGCGTGTGACACCACGCCCAGCTAATTTTTGTATTTTTAATAGAGACAGGGTTTCACCATGATGGCCAGGATGGTCTCGATCTCCTGACCTCGTGATCTGCCCCAAAGTATTGGGATTACAGGGGTGAGCCACCATGCCTGGCTACATCTTTATTTTATATAAACTCTGCATGGACTTAGCAAACCTGCGCATTCTGCACATGAATCCCAGAACATAAAGTACAGTTTTAAAAAAATAAAACAAAATTCAAAATTAAAAAGAAAAATGAATGTTAAAAACAATGAAACCACCAAAAACAACAGAAAATTTTATGAGACAATAAATCTGTAGATAGGGAAAAGTTTTGATACGTCAAAACAGCAAGTAATAATGAATAACAATGCTAGAATATTTGGGGCTATATAAAAAACAAAAACTTTTATATCAGAAAAAATCTGAGAGTGGGCCAGTAAGGATTAACATTCCTTCTATATAAGAACAATTGTAACTCAGTAAAAGAATTGGCAAAGGGCATGAAACCAGCAGAAATACAAATGACTCATTAACACATAGAAACATTTAAACTTAGTATCCAATGAGTAAGTGGCTACTAAGTGACTAACAGAATGGGATTCAAGGAAGGCCACCCAAGCCAGGATTCCTAGATTCCTTTGTCTTAATACAACTGATACAAGCAGAAAAAATTGAAAAATATCAGGGCATAGAATATTATTATAACTATATGAAAAACATAAGTGGCTAATAGAAGTGACTTTAATAAATGGAAATATCTACTCTATGCCTCTCTTTTTCTTTTTCCCGTGACTGTCTTAATAGTTTTGACAGTCATGCATAAACCCATTTCCCTTTAGCCCTATATCAAATATAAATTCGTTTGTCCTAGATCTTGATGCAGATTTTACCGTGCTTTGTGATTCCTTCCCCATCTCTCCACCAGCATTGCACACAACAATGCATACCCAACATTCCCTCTTCAGCCTGGTACCTGCGCCATCTTTGGAGAGCCCAAAGTCCAGCTATGTGGGCCAGTGCTCCTTCTAGCAGTCAATGTCACTTGTCCAACTTTCTGAGTAACCTCATCAGAGGACTGAAAATAAGAGGGACTCGAGGATTGCCTCCCAAGCCAGGATTTCTAGATTCCTGTCATAATATGACTTATACAAGCAGAAAAATTATTGAAAAATATGATGCATGTGCTGTTATTATGACTATATGAAAAATATATTTGCATAAAGAAGACTATACACATAAAAGAAAACAGCCATGCTGCAGTGACAGAGTTACAAGTTATTTATATATAGTTTACTGTAAAACAATATATGTATATATATATATGTATTTGAGATAGAGTCTCGCTCTATTGCCAGGCTGGAGTGTAGTGGCACAATCTGGGCTCACTGCAACCTCCACCTCTCGGGTTCAAGCTATTCTCCTGCCTCAGCCTCCTGAGTAGCTGGAATTACAGGCTCATGCCACCATGCCCAGCTATTTTTTTGTATTTTTATTAGAGACAGGATTTCACCATGTTGGCCAGGTTGGTCTCAAATGCCTGACCTCACGATTTGCCCGCCTCAGCCTCCCAAAGTGCTGGGATTACAGGCATGAGCCACTGCGCCCAGCCTTAACTTTGAATAGAAAGCTAAGAAACATGTTCACAGGTATAGCATCACATAATCAAAGTCCAAGGGGTGGATGTAGCCCGCCCCTTTCTGGAGCTCACTAAGCCTCCTCTCCTGTTCATCTCCTCATCCTGAGCTTAAAAAAGCTCTCCTTGAAGGGCGAGGTAATGAGAGAGTTAGCCATTCTGGTCCAATACATCTTAAGATATTTTAAGCCATAAAATCAAGTTATTAAAAATCTTTAAAGAGTACTCAGAGACAACAGGAGAAAACATATGAACTGTTGGTGAGAAGTATTTTATTCTGTATTTTACTTTAGATGTCAGGTAAACAGTAAAAAAATTATTTTGGGTAACGTGAATAAATGATGTCTTTTTTGTCTGAAAAATTAACATAAGCTGCTGTGAGTTTTTTACTTGTAAATTCCATGAGTACCTTACAAAACTGTGCTTCACAAGTTGATGGCTTCTCTATATTAATTGTTCAGTTCATGACTGAGAGAGGACACACACACAGTTCTTCTCCACACATTTATTTCTCCCAAAGGGTTATTTCAAAGACATATGTCATAGGAATTCTTTGAACAATAGAGTGATGATTATTTTGTTTCTCCTCAGAAAACCCATCTAATAGGCAATTTTGAAAATGTTAGTCTTGACCCTAGCCTGGAAAGAACTTGTACAAACCTCTTTTTTTTTTTTTTTTTTTTTTTGTCTCACACTGTTGCCAGCTGGAGTGCTGTGATGCAATCTCGGCTCACTGCAACCTCTGCCTACTGTGTTCAAGCAATTCTCCTGCCTCAGCCTCCTGAGTAGCTGGGACTACAGGTGTGTGCCGCCACACCCAGCTAATTTTTGTATTTTTAGTAGAGACAAGGTTTCACCATGTTGGTCATGCTGGTAGCAATCTCTTGACCTCATGATCCACCTCCCTCTGCCTCACAAAATGCTGGGATTACAGGCATGAGACACCATGCCTGGCCACAAACCTTGTTCTCTTATAGCATCTGAGGTCAATCTACCCATCTGTTTCAGTAAAATTTTTTGAGAGGAACGGGATCTAGAAACATCCAGTTAATAAATTTTCAAACTTATAACATTAAAGGAATAGGTTTTTGCTTTATTTAAATGGGTACACACTCTCATTTAAAAAAAAAATATCTGATGACATTATCTTTTCCCATGTGTAGAGAACACTATACTTAAACTTTGTATTTGAACAGTCTTACCCTTGTAAGGATAAAGATATCTCTGGTGGTCATATTTGTATTTATTTTTAAGTCTTTATAGTGCATCTTGCAGTTGATCAAATCATTGCTATAACAAGCTGAAAAGAGGTAACAGCGAAAATTTTGAGAGATCAGAAGAAAGAGAAGTCCACTTTTCAACTGAAGTACATTATATCTATCTTGGCTATTGGTCTCTTTGGGGCACTGTGATAGAAAGCCATGAAAGTAATGCTGTTCTGTACTTACAGAGACAGGTTTATAACCTGAATATTTCACCATTTGTTGTAGGATTTCATCTTTCCTCAAATTTTAAATTTAAGCAATGACTAAGGCAAACAGTTTTACAAACAATGTGCAGGTAAAACAAATTTTATGCCTTAGTTTAAAAAGAGCCCAAAAGCTCATTCTATACATACTGACAAGAGAAATTCAGAATTCTTATTGTTACCTTCTAAGTAGTTTCCAAATTTGTCACTTTGTCTCTGTTCCATCCTGGAATACCACAATATTTTCCCAGGTGATATTCTGGGTTCCAGAACTGCCTCCTAGCAACATGCATTGGAATTGCCATGGGTAATATAGAAGCAGTTCCTCCTGTTTCCCCACTTTCTCCCTCTTACTCTTGCCCTCTGGGATCAAGGACAAGACTGAGGGTTGAAAGATGTGCAGTAAGCAGGTGGATCTGGAATCCTGTGGGATGATGTCACCCACATGCCACATCTAGGCTGAATTAGACAAATCAGTCCAGCTCAAAAAATCTCAGTCTGGGTGCGATGCCTCAAGCCTATCATTCCAGCACTTTGGGAGGCTGAGGTGGGAGGATCACTGGAGGCCAGCAGTTGAGACCAACCTGGGCAACAGAGCAAGACGCCATCTCTACAAAAATAAATACATATGTAAATGAATGAATGAATTAGCTGGACATGACAGTGTGCCTCTGTAGTCCTGGCAACTTGGGAGACTAAGGCAGGAAGATTGCCAGAGCCCAGTAGGTTGAGGCTGCAGTGAACTGTGATTGTCATTGCATTCTAGCCTGGGTAACAGAGGAGACCCTTTCTCAAAAAAAAAAAGAAAAGAAAAAAGAAAAAAAAATTCTGTGTTTAGAAGCTGTGGAGGAGAAAAAAATACAAACCGGCTCTGTTATATAATGGCCTAGTTGCTTCTTATGACAGAAAATTAAATCTGTTCAAGTCTTAAACTGATGACTGATAGAAATAGAGCAATGGCAGTTTACTTGAGGAGTTGGTTGACATTTGAGGAACAAGAGCTCGGAGCAAGATAAGATGGTCATATATTTACCATTACTGACCTTTATCTAATCACTTTCAGTGATTGGAATTCACATTTTTTCCTGCCAGTAACTCTGCTTTAAATTTTTTTTAAAAGATAGTATTACAATGAGTTAACTATTATCCATCAGTAACTTATTAACCAAGTTATGTGATTTGACGATCACATGTCTCACGTGTTTCCTTCCAACTCCTTTTTATGAAGACTGGGTCTCACTATGTTGCCCTGGCTATTCTTGAACTCTTGGGCTCAAGTGATCCCATCCCCCTGCCTCAGCCTCCTGAATAGCTGGGATTACAGGCAAGCAGAACTGAAACTGATTGTTTCCTTCCAAGTTTTGCACTTCCTCCATGCCTGTCCTTCCACGCACACCTTTCTTGCCTTTTGTTCCCTCTTTTTTCCTGTCCTTGTTTTCATCGCACCTGGCAGTCCCTTTCTTCTGTCATCTCCAATCCCTTCCCAATCCCAGTTCGTATCCTCTCCTTTCCGTGGTATTCCATTAAAGCCATCCTCATTGGCTTCTCCGTGGAAGTTGTATTTGTCACTTGACCACTGTCTGGTCAGTTTTCACTCCATTTCTGGGTGCATAATTTTCTTTTTCTTTTCTTTGGTTTTTTGTTTGTGTGTTTTTTGAGACAGAGTCTCCCTCTGTCGCCCAGGCTGGAGTGCAGTGGCGTGGTAGGGTCACTACCTCCAGGGTTCAAGCGATTCTCCTGACTCAGCTTCCTGAGTAGCTGAAATTACAGGCACGCAACACCAGGCCTGGCTAATTTTTGCATTTTTAGTAGAGGCAGGGTCTCATCATGTTGGCCAGGCTGGTCTCAAACTCCTGGCCTCAGGTGATCTGCCTGAATCAGCCTCCCAAAGTGCTGGGATTACAGGAGTGAGCCACTGTGCCCTGGGTGCGTTTCCTATGGTGGTCACATTGTTATTACTATGGTAGCTGTATTGCGTCCTCGATGGATGCTCACACGAAGGCCTCATTATGCCTGACCCTCACTCTTCAGCATTCCTGCTGCCCTCTCATGCTTGTGTTCCAGGTAAGGAAAATGGTCTTCAAAGTAGGGCTGCTTTTTCCAATTTTGCAAAGGAAGAGGAAATTATACTCATCCTTTTAAGTGTGTGTAGAATTATATACCATTAGATTTTCTTTAATGGACTTTCTTCTGAACAGTATGTTTGTAAGGTTACAAACTTAAGCCAGTTCTGGTCCCTTAGAGCTATACCAGAATTCATTGTTGAGCAGGAGACCTGTCCTCCTTTCCTAAACTGGACTCTGGGGGCCAGGAATCTGTTACTGCTGGTATCGTGGGTTGAAACTAACTCTTTGCACATGCAATCCAACCTGGGCTGCCAGTTGTTGGAAGACAGCTGGGGTTTGCTGTGTAAGGGGTGTTTGTGTGTTGTGCAGGAACAATCACAATTTAGTCTCTGCCTTGAACACATCTGTCAGTGCAGGACTGACTTTGCTGATTGCCTGGTGAGAAGTCTCTCCGCAGCATGAGCTTGTTGTGCCCAGAGCTCCTGCTGGGCACCTTGCTGCTCTTTGCTGCTCCAGCAAAGAAAACCAGAGGGGTTGACATTTCCTCTTAAACACGCAAGGACCTGAGCCAAGGGAGGAAAAAGGAAATTTTTTCAACAAATTTCAAAATGTCCTCTCTCGGTGCACAAGGTCTGTGAGTTTTACAGGTAATGTTTTCTATATTTCCCAATCAGGTAACACATCATGATCATCTACAGTTACCACTTGCCCGGTCTGAGATCCCTGCAGTGATGGGAGGTAGGCGACTGAGAAGTCAGTGAATCCCTGCCAATTCCTGACAGGTGAGAAAGGTGAGCTTACAAACCAAACGGATATGTGGAGACTGCATTCCTGAAATAGGAGGGTATGTTGAGTATGGAGAAGGTAACTTTAGAGATAGACACAAACGACTCTGAGAAAATGCCCAGGCTTCCAGAAGAGAACAGCCTTCCCCCCCGCCCATTGTGCCTCATACTGGTTTATTTCCAGTCCCCTGGGAGCAACCAAGTGGCATCTATGCTGGACAGTACAATGGAGTCCTCAGAATTCACATCCAGGTAGCCCAGCATTCAGAGTAATGAAAGAGAAGAGATGGTTCTTGCTTAAGTTAGAGTGGACTTTTAATCCCACCTAGTTCCTCATGTAGAATCTCAACCTAGGCTGAGTACAGAGTCTCATGCCTGTAATCCCAGCAGGCGTGAGGCCAAGGCAGGAGGATCGCTTGAGGCTAGGAGTTCAAGACCAGGACCAGCCTGGGCAACATAGTCAGACCTCATCTCCACAAAAAATAAAAAGTAAAACATAGCCATGTGTGGTGGTACACATCTATAGTCCTAGCTACTCGGGAGGATCACTTGAGCCCAGTAGGTTAAGCCTGCAGTGAGCCATGATTGTGCCACTGCACTTCAGCCTGGATGACAGTGAGACCCTGTGTGAAGGAAGGAAGGAAGGAAACAAGGAAGGGAGGGAGGGAGGGAGGGAGGGAGTGAAGGGAGGAAAGAATTAAAAAGAATCTCAGCCTTCTTTTCAGGGATTTAAAGTTCTGCATTTCAAAGTGTATTCATCTGTTTTCATGCTGTTGATAAAGACATACCAGAGCTGGGCAATTTACAAAAGAAAAAGGTTTAATTGGACTTAAAGTTCCATATGGCTGGGGAAGCCTCACAATCATGGTGGAAGGCAAGGAGGAGCAAGTCCCGTCTTACCCGGACGGCATCAGACAAAGAGAGAATGAGGAAGAACCAAAAATGGAAACCCCTGATAAAAGCCGTCAGATCTCATGAGACTTGTTCACGATCACGAGAACAAAATAGGAAAGACCTGCCCCCATGATTCAATCACCTTCCACCAGGTTCCTCCCACGACACGTGGGAATTGTGGGAGTTACAATTCAAGGTGAGATTTGGGTGGGGACACAGCCAAACCATATCACAAAGTTGATGAAATATAGTCCTAGTGACCCAAAAGTGTTTCAAATATGGCAATTAAAAGCAAAAAAGTATCAGTTCCCTAGGACTGATTTCTTCAGGCTAACATTTAGAATTTCTCTCTGCCTTTTTTCAATATTGAAAGAGATCCCAAAGTTCATTACAAATGCTTATCAGAAAAAACTGGAAGAAAACAGAGAAAATGACTTTTACCATTGGACATCAGTTGGTGTGAGAGCATCTGTAAATGTGTCTTGAAATAGGACCATGGAGATAATGACAGCAATGTGAGTCCAGGACAGGAGAAGTTAGAAGGCAGCAAAAATGGCACAGGCTACGATATGAATCAAAAAGGCTTTTTATGGGGGTCTTTTCTTTAATTGCCTCTTTTTGTCTGGTTTTTATGGCAAAATGTGACTGTGGGAAATGCCTGACTAGAGAAACAACGCCTAATGATTCAGCTTGACAGCAATGCTGACTGGAGAAAACTGCAAATGCACACATGGCTTGCCCATCCATTTTAATCATCTTTGCTAGACAGTTGCCTAACCATCCACATCTATTTGCCTGTTTGATCCACCTTCAGAGCACCTGCTACAGGCCGTGTCCCATTATCTGAGTGATGGTCGGAGGTCCAGGGTCAATGGATGGCTCTGAGCATTGTGGTCAGGTGCTGCCATCGGCGATTTGCACACATGGCAATTTAAACTATGCAGAGCTGATTCGTATGAACTCCCGATCATCTTCCACCATCCATTTGCCCTCGATCCCTCACCAACTAAGCTTCTCGAAAGAATTGATCTCACATGGTTTCTCACTTCCTCACTTCACATGGACTACTCAGCACCCTAGGGTTTGGCTTTAGCCTCCACCACATGGACATGTGGCCATATTTAGCGGATGCTCCTCAGTTCTTATCAGATCTGAAATGACAGTTCACTTCCTCACTTGACATCTCTGCTTTTTTGGTTCTCCTCATACATCTCTGAGCATTTTAGCTCCAAGTCCTGTGTGGTCCATTTGTTTGCCCCATTGCCACTGGTATCCCTGTGTTAGCTTCAGCCCAGTAGTTTTCTCTCATCTCATAATCTCTGTACCATATCCCTATTCTCATGTGATCAGCCACATCCTAGGTACTGATGAGTCTCACATCTGTCCATCACAGAATTCTCTCCTGAAATTCAGATTGTTTACCTAATTCCTGATAAACCTAATGACTCAATCTCCATCTAGGCACTAACTCCACTTCAGCTAAACTCTACAGATCCATTCTGATGGTATCATCTTTGGCTCTGTATTTACTCTAAGTTGATTCTATAGCCCAGTCAACAAAACCTGAAAGCATCTGTGAATGCTTACTCCTTCTTAATGTCTCACAAAAATACGTCTCCAAAAGCAATCAATATTTACTTTATAGTTATCTTTATAATTATTTATTCAAGCCATCACTGCCTCTCTTACCTTCTGCTATCCGAGAACAGATATTCTCTGGTTCTAGGATATTATCAGCCCCTAATTGTTTCACCTTCCTTTGATCTTTTTCCTATCACACCCATTTTTCACAAAGCAAATTGTGAAAAATGGCTTAACATCCTTCACTGGCTTTCCAGGACCTGCAGAACAAATCCCAAGCTGTTTGACCTGGTGTATGTATATCTGACTCTGACATGGCCTCCGCCTTCCCTTACATTTCATCTTTTGTACGTTACACTCTAACAACGCTAAACACTGAGCATAGACCATTGTTTACTTCCCTGCATTTGCTCACGCCATTTCTCTGCTGGGAAGCCCTCTTCCACCATCCATACACTTTGACTTTTTTTCTATGCATCTTTTAAAAATGTCTTCAAGGAAGTCTTTACAGTTCCATCCTTCCCACTCCCAAAACCCACCCTGGTGGATTATGGGATCTCCTATAATCCCATAACTTGAACATTTCTCCTTGCCTGAACTTAGAGTAATGCATTACAATGTTAATGCCTCTCTCTCCCACTAGGCTTTGAATTCCTCGAAGTCAAAGATTGATCCCCTCATCAATATGTGTTCAAATCCAAGCACAATTCTTGACCAAGTGAGCACTCAGCTAGTGATTGTTGAATGACTGGCTGAGTCTGTGAACATATCTGGTTCTTTGTGTCCTTTGGTAAATTAAAGTACAGGAAGGGGTAAAGTATGGGGTCACTATAAAAGGAGTACACATCATTTGTAATTGTTACACCTAATTTTAAATGCAATTACGTCAAGAGAAACACTAATGGATGTGGAATTGGAAAGAAAAGAAGAGACTGCATGCAGTAGGGGATGAGAAATGAGCAGGACAAGGGTCAGAAAACACTCTGAGGGGGTAAATGGGAGGTTGAGGGGTACAGCAAGAGGTCTGGCTAGTAAAAATGGGCTCTGGAGCACCATCTAATTAGGGCCCCTTTTTATGTGTAACAAAAGAAACAGTAGTAACAAATACACTGAGGGAAAAAGCTAACTCCTTTTCCCATTCCAGCAGGGATGGTGCATCAGCCAATGAAATACAAGGCTCTTATTTAGGGGTGGCACTTGGGAGAGACAATTGCCATGAGGAGAAAGAGAAAAGTGGTAGAAAGTACCTCGGAGATTGACACTCTTGGATGGCAAGATGCCTTTTCCCTTTGATTGTTAGGTAGAGAGGAAATTCACTCAGTTCAGGCCATGAGCCAGCCCGCCTTGCTCTCTGGGGAGATGGTCAGTGCTCTGCTACCTAGGAATCAGCAGGGAGCTGTCACTCATTAACAGCACAAATTCGTTTCTCTCCAGACCCACATGTACAGTCCTTTTCGGATCCAAGGACTTGGGGGCAACCAGCACTTTTGGCTTATTTGTCAAATAGGGGTAAGTTTTTGAAAAGCAGAAGTCCATGGAGAGAAAGGGATATTTTATCTCAGGCAAGAGGAGCAGGAATATCAGGAATTTGAAAGTGAAAAAATGCAAGATTGAAGTTATCTAAGCTGTAGAGTATGGTAAAATTGCGAGATACAACTGAAAAGCTACATTAAATGAAATGGCATGATGTTTGAGTTCTAGAAGTTTCCTTTTGTGCTATGTGAATACGTATATATGCATATATTCTGCAAACTTGTCTGTGAATTTCCTGAGACCACAGTAGTAGATAAAGGAGTGACTGGGCTGGAAGCCAGCATGAGAATCACTGCTGCAATCACACTGCAATTGTCAGGAGAGGATGCTGAAAATGTCACCACTAAATAATCGATGCCACAGGTTGGGTCACCACTGCCCAGCACTGGCTGTGGGGCCTCCTCTGTCCTTTTGCCACTGTGGTCCCTGAAAACTCCATGCACCTGCTGCTATTGAGGTTGCCCACAACCACCAAAGCTTCGCTGTAGATTTCCTCTTTTCATTGTGAACTCCTAGATCAGTCTTGACTTGGTACAATTGATGTGCCAAACCTCAGTTAGGTGGCCAAGCTGTCTTCAAGGCAGCCTGGCAAACAAGCATTTGGGTAGTGACTGTCTCTCAGCAAAACTCATCAGGTGGAGATTTTTCCAAACATAGAAGGTACAAGACAACTAAAATTAAAATAAAATAAAAAATTTTAAAAAGGACAAATTCCTACATCTAGTCATTTAAGTCAGACTATTAAAGTTGTAATTAATCATTCATTCCTTCCCTAAGAGTAATGTTAGAAATTGAAGTAACACACTGTTATCAATTACATGATAACTCAGTAAAGGCTTTTTTTGATTTTTACAGTAAAAGGTAGTTTTCAACCTTTGAATAAATTTGTTTCACAAATCCTACTTAAACATTGGTTTGAAACTCATTTTTTCCCAAATGAATGAAATATTTCACATGTAGTTTGTTTTCTTGGCCATGACACTTCATTTAACTCTAAATGTTATCGAAGTATAAGAGAAAAAGGAAGGGATATTTACATATGTGTTCATTGCTTTCAAACAGTTTTCTCTCTCTTCTTTTTCGCAATTTCTTCTTAATTCTTTTTGATGCAGTATAGCAGGGGCTATAGTCACTGGGTCTTTTGGCATGTTCCAAAATATTTGTCTGCTGCTGTTATACATGACAGACAGCTTGAATGGATATGTCATTCATAGGTCATGCTCTCTTTCTTTGAGGACTTTGGAACAGACTCCACCTGGTTCTAACATTATGCAGAGACTGAGGCCAGTTTGGATCTTTTTCCCTTGATATTTTTACTTGCAGGTTCAATGATTTGCTATCTTTGAAGTCCAATTGTATTAACTAATATACTACCTAATGTCTGCTGCTTCAACTTTATTTCTCCATCCTCAAGTTAACTTCCTGTTTTCTTCTCTTCTCCAGGAAGAAGAATGAAGGCCAGCCTGGGACCGGTGCTCCTGCCCCATCACTTGCGCCTGTTCTTGGGCTGCGCTTTCCATTCTCCTCTCTCTCATCTGACTTGCCTTGGCTTCTTATGGGCCCCTTTCCTCTGAATAATCACTCCTGCATCCTCTCCATCATCAAAAACAATTGATTTTTGTCTGCCCCTGCTAAACCTGTAAGCTACTATATTTCCCCACTTGGCATCACCACCAAGCTCATTAAAAGAAAAATTTCCAATTGTCTAAATAGGAAGGCCTTGCTGCTCATTCATCCCTTGCACACCTCCAATCCTGCTTTTACCCTTTCTCCCCTACAGGATTGAAAATTCCTTCACTAAGCTGGAGGATCCTTCGAGCTCAGGTTCTCCATATATCCCAGCTTCTAACATAATGCCTAGAATGTGTGTGTGTGTGTGTGTGTGTGTGTGTGTGTGTGTGTGTGTGTTTCTTCAAAAGATTTATTCAAATTCGGACCTACTCCAGAATTCTCTGTGGCCATCCACTTCAATGAGCTTGAAATGAGCTAAACTAATAGTCAAAGAATAAAAAAATAAGTATATGGGGAGGGAGAGGCAGGTCCTGTTTTGCTGCAAAAGCATCTTTCAGCGATTAAATTTATGAAGTCTGTTGGAAGATATGGAAGAGAGCTCAAAGAGGAACTAGTTATTAATAAATGAAGACTCCCAGCACCATACCACCTCATCTTTTTCTTTTCTTTTTTCCTTAAAGGCAATAAATCCCCAGAGCCTCCTATGTCACTTCTGTCTGGCCCGATGACTCCTGACGCTGGAGTCACAGTTGCACTCCACACCTTCTCTATGTGTCTGTCTGACATCCTCATTTGGTGTTCTTAAATCTCAGTATGTTGAAATCTCAAGCTCAAACTCCCACCAGAACAGTTTCTAATTTCCTCTTGAGGACTCCACTTTCCTGGCTGATTTCATTGGTCCCTCGATTGCCCAAGCTCAAGACCTAACTGCCCTCTGAATTCTTCCAATTTGTCCCTCCATGCAATCCCGTGCCAGGTTATTTTATTCTACTTTCTTAATATCCCCGCTTTCTATTCCCACACATGTGTTGCTTTAGCTTTTATGTTTCCTTGGCTCACATATTAAAACAGGCTTCCACTGCGCCTCTTGTCTATTCATCTTCCCAGCCATTGTACGCACACTGCTGCTGGAATATTCTCCTCAAGCCCATTCAGTCCTCTCAATTGCCACCAAGTACAGAAGAAGGAAACAGAAAACAAAAACATCAACAAAATAAAAACTTCCTCTGTTTGCAAAGGGATTCTGCAATATGATCTCAATCTTATTTTTCTACCCACTACTCTACTAAAGCAAACTGTATTCACTATTCCTGCCCTTCCCATGGGCACAGTGTCTGTGCTGGGAATGTGCTTTATAGATCCTTCATTTCTCCTGATAAAACATACTCAGGCCAGGTGCGGTGGCTCACGCCTGTAATCCCAGCACTTTGGGAGGCCAAGGTGGGTGGATCACAAGGTCTGGAGTTCAAGACCAGCCTAGCCAATATGGTGAAACCTCTGTCTCTACTAAAAATACAAGTAAATTAGCTGGACCTGGTGGTGCATGCCTCTAATCCCAGCTACTTGAGAAGCTGAGGCAGGAGAATTGCCTGAACCCCGGAGGCAGAGGTTGCAGTGAGCTGAAATCGTGTCACTGCACTCCATCCTGGGTGACAGAGCAAGATTCCTGCCAAAAAAAAAAAAAAGAAAAAAAAGCCATACTCAGTGCTTAATACAGACATCACCACCTTAGCAAAACCTTTCATGATCCCCACACCTGGTTATGACACCCTTTGCTTTGCTTTGATCTGCTTTACACCATTGTCAAAACTCCTCTTTGGGACATTTCTCTTCAGAATATATTGTGGTAATTAATAAACCTGTGATATCTCTCATGGGCTGCTGGCACGTTAACACCATATCTGATGTACACCTGTGTCTGCTATGGTATTAATTCTAGAGGTTCACACCAGGAGTCTCCATTTTTTTAGATTGTATACTTCCATTATATTTTTTTAAAAAGTTTTAGCATATATCACTATCATGGGTTGCATATGGTGAAGTCCTAAACCCCACTACTTGTGAATATGACCTTCGTTGGAAATCGGGTTTTTGCAAATGATTCAAGTTAAGAAGTCTCGCTGGATTAGGGTGGGTGATAAATCCAGTGACTACTGTCCTTATCAGGATGGGGAGATTTGGAGACCCACAGACACATGGGGAAAGAGGCCTTGTGAAGATGGAGGGAGGGATTGGAGTGATACAGCTGCATCTCAAAAAAAAAAAAAAAAAAAAGGAGAGAAAAGGACACTGCTAACACATTACCCACCTCGCTCCCATTCTCCTTCCTGTCCTGAGTCCTCACTGCCATTTCCACCACAGGCACCGCAACAAAGACTCAACAACTTCCTCTCTGTGGGGATTTCCATTGGGTCTTTGTTAGGTTCTAGGATCTATCAGCTTCTGCTGTCCTGTGGCGTCTACCTCTTTGGGCACATGGGAAGGAGCCAGCAGCTTTTATTAGCTCTTGCCTTTAATATTTGTATGATTTAAAGATGCCAATATCCTGGACATCCCCCCAGGAAAAATCAACTCTGTCACAATACATGCATCTTCCACAGTTGCTGTTCAGTGGTTCAGTAAAGGATCTCACAAATAAGGTTGGGTTGCTTAAAACTTCAATGAAACCATCTGTAGAGAATTAATATATAAAGGGGTCATTAAAACAAGGATTAGATCCCACCACAAAGTGACATGAAGGCAGATAGCCTGGTGAAGGCTTTAAAACATCAGAAAAATCCTCAAGTGGAGCATAAATGTTAATAAAGTATTGCTAGTGAGCTTTAATATCTCCAGCACACAAGCAAGCCAACCTCACATCATCTGTAGCAGGAAAAACACAACTAAGGCAAATTTTCTGGCAGCCCATAGTTTCAAGGAAGAATGAAGTACAGGTCTACATGCCTTAGTGAAGCTTGTACACGTGTTTTCATGCCAGAGTCAAAGAGAGAGAACATATGTCTTTCCTCATTCCACTTTTAGAAAAATGAAGCTGCTGCACTAGCAAGGTAATTTGAAAAAGATTATTTCCTATTCCGTTTTTTTTTTTTTTTTTTTTGAGATAGAGTCTTGCTCTGTCTTCCAGGCTAGAGTGCAGTGGTGCTATCTTGGCTAACTGCAACCTCCGCCTCCCGGATTCAAGCCATTCTCCTGCCTCAGCCTCCCGAGTAGCTGGGACTACAGGTGCACATCATCGTGCCCGGCTAATTTTTGTATTTTTAGTGGAGACAGGTTTC
Source organism: Cacajao melanocephalus (assembly GCA_963573385.1). NCBI lineage: Eukaryota > Metazoa > Chordata > Mammalia > Primates > Pitheciidae > Cacajao > Cacajao melanocephalus. Next base: position 884 of record CAUYLG010075478.1, on the reverse strand, counting down.
ACTATGTTGGCCAGTCTGGTCTTGAACTCCTGACCTCAGGTGATCTACCCATCTCAGCCTCCCAAAGTATTGAGATTACAGGTTCAAGCCACTGTGCCCGGCCTGTTACCTATTCTTTTAAAAAGGTTGTCCCAAATAGTCTTCTTTGAGAATTACTCTTGGCTTATTTAAGGCTGGTTTGTTTGTGTTTACATTCTCTCCTTGAGCTGTGAAATCAACAGACAAGTGAAATGGAGAAAACCAACTCAAGGTAACTCAGCCAACACTGACAGCTGTCACTTACTGGAGCTCTTGAAAGAGGAAGCACTTGTTTTCCATTGCAGAGGAAAAAAGAGCAATGTAAGCAAGCTAGATGGCAAGATTCTGCTATGTTACTAAAAAAGGAAATGTTGCTCTGGTGTGGTAGCTCACACCTGTAATCCCAGCACTTTGGGAGGCCAAGGCAGGCGGATCTCCTGAGGTCAGGAGTTCAAGACCAGCCTGGCCAACATGGTGAAACCCTGTCTCTACAAAAAATACAAAAGTTAGTCGAGCATAATGGTGGGTGCCTGTTATCCCAGCACTTTGGATGGCCAAGTTGGGCAGATTGCCTGAAGTCAGGAGATCGAGACGAGCCTGGGCAACATGGTGAAACCCCCGTCTCTACTAAAAATACAGAAAATTAGCCTGGCATGGTGGTGGGTGCCTGTAATCCTAGCTATTCTGGAGGCTGAAGCAGGAAAATCGCTGGAGCCAGGGAGGCAGAGGTTGCAGTGAGCCGAGATTGTGCCACTGCACTTCAGCGTGGGTGACAGAGCCAGACTCTGCCTCAAAAAAAAAAAAAAAAAAAAAAAAAAAAAAAAAAAAAAATTTTTTTTGTTTGATTTATTTTAATATTTTGTTAA
>CAUYLG010075477.1:0-139631 GCA_963573385.1 Cacajao melanocephalus | reverse complement strand
GTCTCTATTATCTCAGGTGGTCCTCCTCTGGACGGGTTGTCATCATCTCCCCATTGTACAGATGGCAACACTGAGAACAAGAGACTTTAAATTGTTTATCCAAACTCATAAAAGTCAGGTCAGCCTGGCCCTGAGCTCCTTCCATGGAAAAAGCTAAATGAATGTTTGTTCTTTGGTAGCGGTCTAGATCATCTAACGGTTAGGAAGGAATTTTTAAATGCCTGTGGTATATTCAGTGCATTTCTTTTTTTTTTTTGGAGTTGGGGCCTTGCTCTGTCCCCCAGGCTGGAGTGCAGTGGTGCAGTCTCGGCTCACTGCAATCCCCACCTCTCGATTCAAGCGATTCTCCTGCCTCAGCCTCCCAAGCAGCTAGGATTACAGGTGCGTACCACCACGTCTGGCTAATTGTTGTATTTTTAGTAGAGATGGGGCTTCGCCATGTTGTCCAGGCTGGTCTTGAACTCCTGGCCTCAGGTGATCCACCTGCCTCAGCCTCCCAAAGTGCTTGGATTATAGGCATGAACCACCATACCCAGCCTATTCAGTACATTTTATATATAATCTCATTAATCTCAAGAGCTACTGTGGGAGACAGACAGTCATCATCTTCCCCATTTTACAGATGAGGAGACTGAGGCCTGGTGAGGTTAAGTGACTTGCCCGTGGTCCCCCAGCTGGTCACCCACAAGCTCTCAGCTCCCCCTGACCACCACTCCCCATCTGCCCCAGAAAAAAAAGCCAATGTCTCTTGTTTTGAACAGACAAGGTGCTAAATTTGTGCAGAGGTAAAAATGATGCTGAAAAGGGGAAATGTCTGAAAACAACCACCGATGGCCCTTTCTGGCCTTAAATTATTTTCAGCTGAAAAAGCCCCTAGTTCAAGATCGGAACTGTGCTCTGGGGACAACAGTCATGGGTGGAACAGCCTAGAGCCGGGTGGCCAGCCATCTGGAGACCAGAAGCCCCCGAGGAGGTTCTGAGGAAGGAAGGAAGGAAGGAAAAGACTATTTCTGGCATTTTCTCTGGCTTCTACTGTGCAAGGCACCCTGTAGACCTCATCTGTCTGTCACATCAGGCTGCTCAGCCACTCAAAACGCTACAGGGACTCCACTTGTACACAGAGTCCTTTTCCGATTCCGTCTCCACTCACGTGTTCACCCTCATCCCCTACACTCTCTCCCATGCTCTCCCCATTGCAGCCACAGGGACTCCTTGCTGGTTTTCAAGTTCCTAGGGATGCTCCTGGCTCCAGGCCTTTGCACCGGCTATGCCCTCTGCCTGGAACACTTCTCCCCAGATATTTGCCCAGCCCATGCCTTCAGCTCCTCTGGTCTTCACTCAGTGAGGCCTTTTCTGACCCTCATGGTTGAAAATAAAACTCCAGCCAGGTGCTGTGGCTCATGCCTGTAATCCCAGCACTTTGGGAGGCCAAGGCGGGTGGATCACGAGATCAGGAGTTCGAGACCAGCCTGGCCAACATGGTGAAACCCCATCTATACTAAAATACCAAAAAAAAAAAAAAATTAGCTGGGCGTGGTAGCAGGCACCTGTAGTCCCAGCTACTTGGGAGGCTGAGGCAGGAGAATTGCTTGAACCTGGGAGATGGAGGTTGCAGTGAGCCGAGATTGCACCATGGCAGTTCATCCTGGGTGACAGAGTGAGACTCTGTCTTAAAAAAATTAAAAAAGAAACTCCATCCACCTCGCCACTGTAAATTTCCAAATGATTCAGTGTCTCAAACATCAGCTCACTTTCATATTTCTTTGATTATCTGTCTGTCTTCCCCACTGGAATGTCAGCACCCAGAAGGCAGGAATTTTTTGTCTGTTTAACCCACAACCTTCCCCCTGGGCCTGGCACAGAGTAGGCAAGTGGCCAATATGTAACAATGAATTCCTTAATCCAAGAACCTCATAAGATTGGGGCAAAATAGTTGAGGAGACGGAGACTCAGGGGTGAAGGGATTTGCCAAGGCCCTTAGCAGGGAGCCATGTGGCAGATCATGCAGTCAAACTCTGATCCTGTGGCCTTTTGCTGAGGCCACTGGTTCTCAGACTTGAGGATTTCAGAAGCCGAGGACATTTCAGAATGAATTTGAGTGACTGTACTCAGTCACTGTTTTTTGTTTATCAGGGATGCTCGTTCAAACAAACAAATAACAGCAAAATGCCCACTGCTGGCCCCATAATTTTTTGGCACCAAAAGACTTATCATTTTAATATTGAAAAAGTTCAAAAGACATAATTGCAGAATAAAAGACAATTTTTTACATGGAATGTATTTAACCATATTTTTTAACTAAACAAAACAGCCCTTCATTGTCCTTATTTTTCTCATCCCCTTGAAGTCTGATCTGAATGTCGATCCAGGCTATGTGACCTTGTGTGAGCTAGTTGTCCCGGTGCCTCAGTTTCCCTATAAGTAAAATGGAGATAAGACGAGCTCATAGCTCAGAGTCTTGAGGAGTAAATGAGATAGATCTAGGCTGAGGGAAGGACCTAGCGTGTCTCTCGCTTATAACAAATGCTCCAAAAGGACCCCTTCCCCAGGCTGGGGAGGAAGAAGGTATCTCTGGATGTTGGGAAGAGTAAGAACTGGCTCTCTACTTAGAGACAAAAGCTGGGAGCCCAACTGACCTTTTTTTTTTTTTTGAGACAGGGTCTTACTCTTCTTACCCAGGCTGCAGTGCAGTGGTGTGATTGTGGCTCACTGCATCTTCCACCTCCCGGGTTCAAGCCATCTTTCTGTCTCAGCCTCCTAAGAAGCTGGGACCACAGGACATGCCGCCACACTCAGCTAATTACTGTATTTTTTGTAGAGACAGTCTTGCTCAAGCAATCCTCTGACCTTGGCCTCCCAAAGGGCTGGGATTAAAGGCACAAGCCACTGTTCCCAGCCTCAGCAGGCCTCTTATGGGGGGCTGTGAAATCTTCCCCCAGCAGAAGAGATTGGGGTCCTCTGTGGAAGGGTTGCAGGGAATTAAGAGGCTGGGGTGGAAGGGAGGGGGAGGGGCCTCAGACAGGGCCTGACTTCTGTGCCTTGTCTCTGCCCCACCCTCGGGCTGAATGAGGGGCTGTGGCTGTTTGAGGGTCTTACCTCTGCTCTTTGCCTCCTAGGCTGGGCCCCATCTCGGGCCCCCGGGCTTTCCCCAAACTGGTGCGGATCCTCGTGGCCTTTTCCTCCCTGCAGCATCTGGAGTGAGTATAGACTCTGGGACCCCTTCCCCTCATCACCTGGGTGTAGTTCTGCCATCATAGCTCACTGCAGCCTCAAATTCCTGGGCTCACGTGGTCCTCCTGCCTCAGCCTCCTGAGTATCTGGGACCCCAGGTGCGTGCTACAGTGCCCAGCAACCTCTGCAATTTGACAAGCCCAAACCCTGCCCCCAAGGCATGTGCTGAGAGAAAAGCCCTCTCTTTGGTCTTTTCTCTGTTCCGCCTACTGCATCTTCAATGTGGCTGTCACACAAGTGATGAGATGACTCCACGGCAGAGAAGAAACAGCAGATGGGAATCCCCAATAACAAAAAAACTGTAGATCCTTTTGTGACCTTTGAAACGCTTTCATCGCAGCCTCATTTGCAGCTCTCAGCAATTCAGCTGGGGAGGGGTTGGGGAGCATGATCCTACTTGACAATGGAGGTTAAGGACGTTGTGCAGCTTCAGGGGATTCCCAAGAAGCTAAACAGGGATTTGCGTCCATCAGGAGTTAGACTTTGCCCCCTGGCTGGCTGGTTGGAGCCTCCAGGTGATGAAGTCCTGGTCTGAAAAGCTCAGGAGTGTGCTGGCTGCCTATGGTGTATCTAGAGCTGGGGAGGTGGGAAGGGCAGCTGCCAGGGCTGAGGAGGCCCACTGGGATGGGAAGGGTCCAGTGGCGCCCTGAATGCTAGCTGATGGCCCCCATCTGATTCCACCTGCAGCCTGGATGCGCTGAGCGAGAACAAGATCGGGGACGAGGGTGTCTCGCAGCTCTCAGCCACCTTCCCCCAGCTGAAGTCCCTGGAAACCCTCAAGTGAGTGGACTGGGCCTGCGCTTCCTGCTGAATTTGGCCCCCAAAGTCTAGCTGACTTTTTAAAAAACAATTTAAAAATTTTTTTGAGATAAGGGCTCACTCTGTCACGCAAGCTGGAATGTGGTGCTATGATCATAGCTCTGCAGCCTTGAACTCCTGGCCTCAAGAAATCGTCTGGTGTCAGCTTTCCAAACTGCTGGGATTATAGGTGTGACCTACCATGCTCAGCCCCAGCGGACATTTTAATTCTTCCATTAATTAATTAATTAATTCACCCATTGAGTCAGCTATTCGTCTCTTCATTCAAAGATTCATTCATTCGGCCATTCATTCTTCCATTCAATCATTCATTCATTCATTCACTCATTCAATCATTTCTTCACTCACTCATCCAACCTCTCATTCATTTCTTTATTTAATTACCCAATCATTTATTAATTAACAAATACTTAAGGAGGACCTATGTGCAGGCACCTTTCTAGGCTCTGGAGACACAGCTCTAAACAAATAAAAACAAATCTTCTGACCTCAAGGATCTTAAATTCTAGTAAGGAGACACAGTGAACAAGAAAATATATAATTCAATAATTATAAAGTATACAGTAATGAAAATAATGTTTAGTGACAGAAAATTATACTGGGGGTGAAATAGGAGAGATAGATTAGGATTTATCAATAAAGCGTTATTATCAAAACAGTAAAACTTTTTTTTTTTTGAGATGGAGTCTCACTCTGTCACCAGGCTGGAATGCAATGGTGCAATCTCGGCTTACTGCAACCTCCACCTCCTGGGTTCAAGCGATTCTCCTGCCTCAGCCTCCTGAGTAGCTGGGACTACAGGCACATGCCACCACACCCAGCTAATTTTTGTACTTTTAGTAGAGACAGGGTTTCACCATGTCGGCCAGGATGGTCTCAATCTCTTGACCTCGCAATCTGTCTCGGCCTCCCAAAGTGCTAGGATTACAGGCATGAGCCACCGCGCCTGTCTAGTAAAACTTTTTAAAAACTGTTCTGGGCTCTGGGAAGTTGGAAATGGATGAGATACAGAAGGATCAATGTGAATTTTTTCTTTTTCTGAGACAAGTTGTCACTCTGTCACCCAGGGTGGAGTGCGGTGGTGTAATCATGGCTCTCTGCAGCCTCAACCTCCTAGGCTCCAGCAGTCCTTCCACCTCAACCTTCTGAGTAGCTGGGACAGTTGCATGGCACCATGTCCAGCTAATTTTTATATTTTTTTGTAGAGACGGGGTTTCGCCATGTTGCCCAGGCTAGTCTTGACCATCTGAGCTTCAGCCATCCTCCCGCCCCTGACTCCCAAAATACTGGGATTATAGGCATGAGTCACCATGCCTGGTTCAATGTGATTTTTTTTTTTTTTTTTTTTTCTGAGACAGAGTCTTGCTCTGTAGCCCAGGCTGGAGTGCAGTGGAGTGATCTCAGTTCATTGCAACCTTCACCTCCCGGTTTCAAGCAATTCTCCCATCGCAGCCTCCCAAGTAGCTAGGACTACAGGCATGTGCCACCACACCTAACTAAGTTGTGTATTTTTAGTAGAGATGGGGTTTCACCAGGTTGGCCAGGCTGGTCTTGCACTCCTGACCTCAAGTGATCTGCCTGCTTCAGCCTCCCAAAGTGCTGAGATTACAGGCATGAGCCACCGTGCCCAGCTGAACGTGATTTTTTATGGAACTTAGAGGATATCAAAATCTTCCCACACTCCCCCTCACAACCAAGGTCTTGTGACGGCAAAGAATTTATGGGAATTGACTTAGGAATTTCCTTGATTGTAGGACTCTGGGACTTCTCTGGTAATTTCTAGTGTCCTAGGTAACACTGTAAGCTAGATTTCTCTTTTTTAGTCCTTCCCTCCCTCCCTTTCTTACCTGCCACCTTAAGTATTTATTGAGCACCTACTATGTGCCTGGAAGTGCTCTAGGCACAGGGATACAGTAATGAGAAAAACAGATACAGCCCCGCTCCATGTGAAGCCTGCAACCCAGCAGAAATGATGACACAGCCATTAAACACATAACACCAACACTTATTTCACTACAGTGCTGAAAAGTGGCAGAGAGGGAAAAGAGGGGATGTTGTAAAATCACAGGACAGGCTGGGCACGGTGACTCACCCCTGTAATCCCAGCACTTTGGGAGACCGAGGCGGGTGGATCATGAGGTCAAGAGATCGATTGAGACCATCCTGGCCAACACGGTGTAACCCCATCTCTACTAAAAAATACAAAAATTAGCTGGGCGTGGTGGTGCATGCTTTCGTCCTAGGTACTCGGGAGGCTGAGGTGGGAGAATTGCTTGAACCCGGGAGGCAGAGGTTGCAGTGAGCCGAGATCATGCCACTGCACAGTAGCCTGGCACCTGGCGACAGAGTGAGACTCTGTCTCCGAAAAAAAAAAAATCACAGGACAGGTAGGGGCAGGAGGATGTGCTCTCCCTCCTGTCCACGTCCTCACCCCCGCCTTCCCACTTGGCCAGAGGACCTAACAGTATCGTCTTATTTACTGAGAAGTAGCTTAAGTCTATCGACAGCGCCATTCACAGCTTATGACCCAAAACTCTCCTGGAGGTCGAAAGGAGGCATGCAGGTTTGGTCCTGAGCCCTCCCCTTCACTGTGTCCTGCAGCTTATCCCAGAACAGCATCACTGACGTGGGTGCCTGCAAACTCGCCGAGGCCCTGCCTTCACTCGCGGCATCCCTGCTCAGGCTAAGGTGAGTGGGGCCATGGCTACTGGTCAGGTGCTAAGCTAGGGGGCTGTGGAGGGCAGGGAACCCGGCTTGTCCAGGCTGCAGGGGCCACCGAGACCCTAGAAGCAATCACCACAGCCCTGAACAAAAGGACTAGTGGGACCTGGGGAAAGAAGCTCTGGGCGAGTCACTTATTCATTCCTAGCCTCTATTTTCACATCTGTAAAATGGTAACCATTCCAATGGTCTATGGAACTACTTGGCACAATGCCAGGTTCTGTTGTGCAATAAATATTGGTCCTTTTTCCCCAGGGATGGCGGGACCAGGCTTTTTCTGAAATCTAGGGACGGTGGCTTCTGGAAGGCTGACCGTGCAGGGGCAGTGTTGGCTGGCCTTGTCACTCATATGCTGGTCAGTGCTTTCACTGCCACCTTCTGGTAGACCTTGGCATAGCACCTCTTGCTTTTGAGTGACCCGGCCAGGCCTTGGTGTGGTCCTGGAGATAGAGAGGCCTGAGCTTGGTGGACCAGAGCATCAGTCATTCAACTCAGCATTACCAGCTCTTCTCACTCGCCAGGCTGGGAGGAATTTCCCTTCTCTTCCCCAGAGCTCTTCACTTACTGAGGATAGCCAGAGTCAGATTCCCAGGAAACATGGCATTTGGTCCATCACTATTTATTTATTTTTTATTTTTTTAATTAATTAATTTGTTTTTTGAGATGGAGTCTTGCTCTGTCACCCAGGCTGGAGTGAAGCGGTGTGATCTCAACTCACTGCAACCTCTGCCCACCGGGTTCAAGTGATTCTCCTGCCTCACTGGGATTATAGGCACCCACCACCAAGCCCAGCTAATTTTTGCATTTTTAGTAGAGACTGGGTTTTGCCATGCTGGCCAGGCTGGTCTGGAATTCCTGACCTCAGGTGATCCACCTGCCTCGGCCTCCGAAAGTGCTCGGATTACAGGCATGAGTCACTGTGGCCAGCCACCTTATTTATTTGTTTGTTTGTTTAGAGATGGGGGTCTTGCCCAGGTTGGAGTGCAGTGGTACAATGATGGCTTACTACAGCACTGCCTGGACTCAAGCGAACCTCCCACATCAGCCTCCTAAGGAGCTGGGTCCTGTACCCTCCTGAGCCTCATTAGTTTCCTTCCCAGCACGAATCACTGTTTTACAATATTTTATTTACATAGGTGCTTACTTCTTGCTGTGCAAAGAAACTGAAATGCAAAAATAGAATCTGTCTGTTTCATAGTTGTACTAGGAACTAGAGATACAACTGTGAACCAGAGAGATGTGGTTCTTGCTTTGGGGTTTCTTGGCATAGTAAGAATTAAGTAAACGTGTAAAGAAAAGATTGTAAAACAGTGATTCACGCTGAGAAGGAAATTAACAAGGCCCAGGAGGGTACAGGACCTCTGGGGAGGTGATTCTTTTGTGGGAAGCTCTAGGGGAAAAGGACCCTATGAAGAAAGAACAGCAGGTGCAAAGGCCTTAAGTGGGAAAAGGGGCTGGGTTTTGAGGGTCAGAAGGGCCACTGTGATGGTGTGGAGTGAATGAGGGACAGAGGGTGGATGATGGTGGAGGTAGGGGAGGTCAGGGGTCTCCAGGTCACACAGGGAGGCCCTTGCGGGTCGCAGGAGGCATTTGCAGTTTTTTTCAGTGTGAATGGAAAAGTAGGTGGTCCTATGAAGCTGTGCAGGTGATACCTGATCTGATTTACACTTTTTCCTTTTTTTTTTTCTTTTTTTGAGACCAAGTCTCGCTCTATCGCCCAGGCTGGGGTGCAGTGGTGCAATCTCTGCTCACTGCAACCTCCGCCTCCTGGGTTCAAGTGATTCTCATGCCTCAGCCTCCTGAGTAGCTGGGATTACAGGCACCTGCCACCACACCAGCCTATTTTTGTGTATTCAGTAGAGACAGGGTTTCACCATGTGGCCCAGACTGGTCTTGAAATCCTGGGTCTAAGCAATCCACCCGCATTAGCCTCCCAAAGTGCTGGGATTACGGGTGTGAGCCACCATGCCCAGCCTGATTTACACTTTAAGAGACATCATAATTTCATGGAATATAAGATGCCATCCATTTTAAGACCCCAATATGAGACCAAAATGCTGCTGTTTAAGCTGTGACATGCTATCGGTTATAAGACACATCCTGATCTCGATGATATTCAGATGGTGACAGATATGTCTTGGCGTCAATGAAATATGGTCAGATTACTCTTCCCATGGGGTGGAGGAAGGGTCTTCAGGGTTAAGAGATCACAAAACCCCCATCTAGTTTCTGCACTGGTACTGGTGGACCTGTGATACGAGTTGATTTAGCCTGAATCCACTTAGCAGCAGTGTAGACCTGCAGCTTTTTTTTTTTTTTTTTCCCTGAGACAGAGTTTTGCTCTTGTTGCCCAGGCTGGAGTGCAATCGCATGAGCTCGGCTACTGCAACCTCTACCTCCTGGGTTCAAGCAATTCTCCTGCCTCAGCCTCCCAAGTAGCTGGGATTACGGGCATGCACCACCACACCTGGCTAATTGTGTATTTTTAGTAGAAACAGGTTTCGCCATGTTGGTCAGGCTGGTTTCGAACTCCTGACCTGAGATGATCCACCCGCCTCAGCCTCCCGAAGTGCTGGGATTATAGGCGTGAGCCACCAGACCTGCTGCTTTCATGTGCAGCCCTGTGAGGCGGCTCTGAGACTGAGTCATGGCAAAATCATGGCCCTGAAATCATACCCGCAGCAGCACCTGTCCTGTTAAAAGGCTGATTGGTGTTGAGTAAACAGCAGAAGTTGGCATCAGTGACATTCATCATGCTATTTTCACTGCTGCTAATGCTGGTTGTGAGTATGCTGCAGAAACTCGAGCTGGCCCAGTGACTGGCTTTTTCTCTTCCCGCGTCCAGTGCTGGTCACGCCCTCTATGTTAACTCATGTAACCTTCACCAATGTTCCTGTGAAGCAGTCAGAACCAGAGCTAACATTTAGTTCATTCTAGGAACCAAGGCGTCTTCTAAGTGTTATAACAGCATTGATTCATTTACTTATCCCCACAATGACTCAGTCATGCCCATTTCACAGATGGGCAAACTGAGTCTCAGAAGAATTGAGTTACTTGCCCAAGGTCACATAGGCAGTAAGAGGCATAGCTGGGATTTGAACTTGGGAAATTGTTCTCCTGGGAGTTTCCACACAGTCAGGCAGGAAATGACTTCTTTTTAGTCCTGCTGTTTTCCTGGGCTCACTGTGGGACCACAGAGAAATGGCCTCAACTGTCTGGGCCTTGGTTTGTTTGTCTTTAAAATGGGACAGTAATCCCAGTTAGCGATGATTCCCATGAGGCTGACCCTTGGGTTGCAGGGGACACTGAGACCCTAGAAGCAATCGCCACAGCCCTGAACAAGAGAATTAGCAGGACCTGGGGAAAGAAGCTCTGGGCAAGTCACTTATTCATTCCTAGCCTCTATTTTCATATCTGGAAAATGGGAACCATCCCAATGGTCTAAGTAAGTACTTGGCATAATGCCAGGCTCTGGTGGGCAATCAGTATCGGTTCCCTTCCCCCAGGGATGGCAGGACCAGGCTTCTTCTGGAATCTGGGGGCGGTGGCTTCTGGAAGGCTGACCAGGCACGGGCCTCCAATCCCTTCCCCTGGCCTCTGTTTCTGACAGCTTGTACAATAACTGCATCTGCGACGTGGGTGCCGAGAGCCTGGCTCGTGTGCTTCCCGACATGGTGTCCCTCCGGGTGATGGAGTGAGTGTGGGAGCCTGGGCGGTGGGTAGCTCAGCCCGGCGTGGGAGACACCGAGGTTCTCTCCCTGGTGTCATGGAAGGGCTGGGTGTGGGGGTGGCCTTGGTCTGGAGCTGGGGAGTCCCAAGGGCCAGGCCTCAAGGTGAGTTTCTCTCACCAGCGTCCAGTACAACAAGTTCACGGCTGCCGGGGCCCAGCAGCTCGCCGCCAGCCTTCGGAAGTGCCCTCACGTGGAGACGCTGGCGTAAGTCCAGGCAACCTTGGTGGGTGGATATCACCTTGGTCCCATATGGCCCAGTGTGACCCCAGAGCTCAAATCATGCTCTTACCCTCACCAGTTTGTAACCCTGGGTGAGTAGACACTTCACCCTCTGGCCTCAGTATCTTCATCTGTAAAGTGGGGATGGTAATAATATCCACTCAGAGATTTTGTGAGGCTTAAGCTAATCAAGCCCTGCAAAGCTCTTATAACATCAGTACCTGGCACACAGAAATGCTCAATAAATGCTATATTAGGCTGAACCATGTGAAATTGCTGACATCCACCCACTTTTGACCTGTAAAATTGGCAATTTCATGTGGTTCAAGTTTATCTTCTATTAAGTCAGCATGATATCCAACACTGGTTACTTTATACTCTTTCAAAGCAATTTTATCTCACAATCACTCACATCTTCTAAGACGCACAGGAGAATAAAGCACAGAGCAGTTAACTAACCTTTCTGAGGTCACACAGCAAGTCAGCTGCAGAACCAGAAAGGAATCTCAGGCCTCCTAGGCTTCTACTTTTCCCCATGACCCACACTTTTGTCCTGTATCCTGCCAGGGGAAAAGTCCCCAAGATTCTAGGCTGGGTGGAAGGAGGGATTTGGGGTCAGCTGTCACTGGGGCCCCAGGCCGCCCTCTCTCCCCTAACCTGGCTCTGTGTCCCATCCCCCCTTGCAGGATGTGGACGCCCACCATCCCATTCAGTGTCCAGGAACACCTGCAGCAGCAGGACTCACGAATCAGCCTGAGATGATCCCAGCTGTGCTCTGGACAGGGTAACCAGGTGGGCTTGGGAGGGGAGAACTGCAGGGGGTCAGGGGCAGTGTCCTTGTGAAAGTGGCATTCATAAAACGCGGACGGGACACAGGTGGGGCTGGGCCACCATGCTTGGACGAACACATCATCAGGGACATCCCTCCGTCTCCACCCTGGGCTCGGTGGAGCTGTCCTCCAGGCTTCGCGTGCTTGGTCCCTGTGGTCAGGCTTAGAGACCAGGGGACAGGGAAGTTGGCCATCCACATCTGCAGCCTCAGTACTTGGAAGAGCTTCTTTTGGGGACTCCAAGCCTTCCCAGCTGCTGTTTTGGCTTGGTGGCTGCCCTGATGGTCCGGGTTTGTCTTCATAAGAACTTGCTTGACAAATTTCCTGGCCCTCGAATCGCTGTCCCCCACCCCTGTGCTCCCCACACGGTGCTGCACGTCCCCTCCATTCCCACTGCCCCTCCCATCCCCCATCTTGATAGTACCGTTCCCAGGTGTCAAGCTGTCCCTCCTAAAGTGTCCTGGCTGAACCCCCTCTCCTGGCTCCTCCCCCTACAGCATGTTCTCTGAGGACTCCAACCGCGCTGGACCTTGAACTGGGTACTTGTGGACACAGCTCTTCTCCAGGCTGTATCCCATGAGCCTCAGCATCCTGGCACCCGGACCCTGCTGGTTCAGGTTTGGCCCCTGCCAGCTGCAGAATGAACCACGTCTTGCTCTGCTGACAGACACAGGCCCGGCTCCAGGCTCCTTTAGCGCCCAGTAGGGTGAATGCCTGGTGGCAGCTGCGGTCCACCCAGGAGCCCTGAGGCCCTCCCTGCAGGACACTGTGGACAGCCATGGCCAAGCCAGAGGGAGTGACGGAGGCAGCCCCATTCTGCCTGCCCAGGCACCTGCCACCCTGGGAAGAAAGTACTTTTTTCTTGTTGTTTGAGACAGTCTCACCGTTGCCCAGGCCGGAGTGCAGTGGCGCGATCTGAGCTCACTGCAACCTCTGCCTCCTGGGTTCAAGCAACTCTCCTGCCTCAGCCTTCAGAGTAGCTGAGATTACAGGCACCCACCACCACGCCCGGATAATTTTTGTATTTTTAGTAGAGACAGAGTTTCGTCATGTTGGCCAGGCTGGTCTCGAACTCCTGACCTCAGGTGATCTGCCCACTGCAGCCTCACAGAGTGGTGGGATTACAGGCATGAGCCACCGCACCCGGCCATAGAGAAAGTACTTCACCCTGCTCTCTGATCCAAACACTGTGACAGGGCACACTGGGTGCTCAGAAGACACTGATGGGCAACCCCCAGCCTGCTAATTCCCCAGATTGCAACAGGCTTGGCTTCTGTGGCAGCTTCTGTGGCTCTGCGGGACTCGATGCACTGACTTTGTTGGCCAAGGCCAAAGCTAGGCCTGGCCAGATACACTGGCCCGTAGTAGGGAAACAGCTAATGGGACACTAATAAGGGTGGTGAGAGGGGAACAGACTGGAAGCACAGCTTCGCTTCCTGTGTCTTTTTTCACTACATTATAAATGTCTCTTTAATGTCACAGGCAGGTCCAGGGTTTGAGTTCATACCTTGTTACCATTTTGGGGTACCCACCGCTCTGGTTATCTGATACATAACAAGCTGCTCCAAAACATAGTGGCTTAAAACAACACACGTTTATTCTGCTCACACATCTGTCATTTGAGCGGGGCTCAGTGGGAACAGCTCCTTCTGTCCCACTGTGTGTCAGGTGGGGCAGCTTGAGGGCTGGGCTGGGGTCACCTGAAGACTCGTTCCCATGTATGTCTGGCAGGCAATGCTGGCTGTTGGCTGGGGGCCTCAGTTCCACTAAGGAACAGTTGGCTGGGACCCCTCCATGTGGGCTAGTTGGGCTTCCTCATAGCATGGTAGCTAGGTTGGAGGATGTCCCAAAAAGAGAAAGAAAAAGAGAGAGGAGGGGATAGAGAGACCACTTTTCATAACCTATTCTTAGAAGTCACACAGCATTACTTCTGACATAGAGATTCTTTTTTTTTTTTCTTTTCAGAGACAGGATCTCGCTCTATCATCCCGTCTGGAATGCAGTGGTATGATCACGGCTCACTGCAGCCTCAACTTCTTGGACTCATGTGATCCTCACAACTCTGTATCAGCCTCCCGAATAACTGGGACTACAGGTGTGAGCCACTAAGCCCAGCTAATTTTTATTTTTATTTTTGTAGAGCCAGGGTCTTGCTATGTTGCCCAGGCAGGTCTTAAATTCCTGGCCTCCAGTGATTCTCCTGCCTCAGCCTCCCAAATTGCTGGGATTATAGGTGCGAGCCACCGCAGCCAGCCCACTTCTGCCATATTTTTTTTGGCCAGTGTGACAAGGGCTGCTACTCTCCTATGCATGCTCCGTTCATGCGCACACACACACACACACACCAGAGCCCACCTTGGCTCAAGTCCTCTTTTCTGAAAGGATTTTCTTTGTGGCTTCCTAAAATTCAGTGGAAAATTCATTGTTTGGGGATCAAGGTTGATCAGAAAGGTTGAAGCACCAAAAGCTGTACCAAGGGGAATTGTTTGCCTCTATCCCTGACACACAGCCGTCCTGGGAGTGAGCTGGATTTTAGCGGAGATGAAGTCCCGCCTTGGGCTGCAGTGAGCCCGAAAGTAGCTTGGCAGCTCCACTTTCTACCCAGCGAGCTGCCAGCATGACTGTTGCTTTTCATTCCGGCATCACCTGCTCAGAAGCTAATTCAAGACAGCTTAGCTCACTCCTCTTGGCCATGGGAGCTGCCTGTTCAGCTCCAGCTCACCAGCCCCAATGCCCACAGGATCGGCCTGGTTCCCAAGCTCTGCTCCTCTCCTCAGCCAGCGAGAGTTGGGTGTCCAGAGGGTCTGAGGGATCCAGACCCGGCTGCATGGTTGACGATTTTGTAGAGAGGTAAGCACCTCCTGCCTGGGTATCAAGGGGTATCAGGTGCTGTCGCCTAGGTTCAGGTTGTAAATAGCTCAGGTGTCACCCCGCAGGGGATCCCTGCACTTGTAGACTCTACAGAGGCCATGGGCTTCCTGTGTGTGCAGCCACAGGAGCGAGCACTGAGGTGCACTCTGATCGTCAGCTGTGCCGTGTGCCAGGTTTTTGGTCTGACCCACTCCCTTTGGTCTGTGTGGAGATGATGAAATGAGGTCAGAGGCTGCAGTTATTCATAGTAACGATTCATGAGTGAAAGCTACTGTTTATTATTTTATTTTATTAAGATGGAGTTTTCACTCTTGTTGCCCAGGCTGGAGTGCAGTGGCATGATCTCGGCTCACTGCAACCTCTGCCTCTTGGGTTCAAGTGATTCTCCCACCTCAGCCTCCCGAGTAGCTGGGATTACAGGTGTGTACCACCATACCTGGCTGATTTTTGTATTATTAGTAGAGACAGCGTTTCGCCATGTTGGCCAGGCTGGCCTCAAACTCCTGACCTCAGGTGATCCACCCATCTTGGCCTCCCAAAGTGTTGGGATTATAGGTGTGAGCCTCCACGCCCAGCTGCTACTGTTTATTCAATGAGCTGATAGCACTTACCACAGCGCAAGGGAAATTGGAAACACTCAATAAGCATTAGCGATTGTGATGACTGTGTGCCCGGCACCGTGCTAAACTCCTACTCAAGAGGGATGACAGTCTAGGGGCAAGCGGCAGACACTCTAGAACGAGGTTGCCTGGGCTCAGCGCTCAGCTTACCACTCAGTTTTGCAAGCTGGTTCTCTGTGCCTCAGTCTCCTCATTTGTAAAATGGGCATAATCACAGTATCTTCTTTATGAGATTATGTGAAGGTGTGGTGAGCTAAAACGTTGAGAACTAGAGCTCAATAACATGTTGGCTGTCATTATTACACACATCTGTGTTTCATTCTTGCCTCTGCCTGGAATGTTCCTCCCAGCTCTCCGTATGGCCGACTTATCCTCCAGGACTTATCCCACTCTCTGACCCATCACTAGTTTATCTTTTTCACTTATTTATGTATCGTCTGCTCTTGTCCTGGGACATGAGCTCCAGGAGGGTGAGAAACATCTTGCTTTGTACACTGCTGTGCCCTCTGCACCCAGCAAGGTACCTGTGTATAATAGGGGCTCAGTACACATAGAATGAACAAATAATCCTCACCTAACTTTGCTTTATTAATTCTAC
Source organism: Cacajao melanocephalus (assembly GCA_963573385.1). Lineage (NCBI taxonomy): Eukaryota > Metazoa > Chordata > Mammalia > Primates > Pitheciidae > Cacajao > Cacajao melanocephalus. Next base: position 123,991 of record CAUYLG010075477.1, on the reverse strand, counting down.
AAATATGTACTGAGTGCCATCATGAATAAGATGTTCCTGCCCTGGTGAGTCTTATATTTTAGCAAATTAAAAAAATCTCTTTGGACAGGGCTGCGAGGTGAGGTTGGCCAATCTGGACACTGCACAAAGGCACCTGGATGAGGGGAAATATGGGGGCTGCAAAATAGTCTGGGTTCTGCTTGCCAAGCTGGGAGTCCTGGTGTGGAGCCTTTTAACCCAGAGGGGCACCTTTTTGTAGTTAACACAAAGTCGTCATAAGATGTGGATAAATTACTGTCCCCATGTCACAGATCTAACTGATACTTGGAGTCACACTCCTATAAAGGAATGGACTTCTGACTTCTTAGGAGGATCTCTCTGCAGGCACAGGCACGGTGTGCCGGAAGTGCCCCCTGAGCCCCATATTTCAGGTGGTGAAGCACTGCTCAGAGGAATCAGGACATGATGGTGAAATCCATGTCCAGTGGCTTTTAAGTTTGCGTACCTTCCAAAGGCTCACTTTTCCTCTCAGGCCTTTCTCTGCATGCACGCCTTCCTCTTCACACTCACCTTTTTCAAAACTTGGGCCTCTCAAATGTCTTCTTTTCAGATTTCTTAGCTTCTCTCTCTCTCTCTCTTTTTTTTTTTGAGATGGGGTCTTGCTCTATCACACAAGCTGGAGTGCAATGGTGCAATATCTGCTCACTGCAACCTCTGCCTCCCATGTTCAAGCAACCTTCCTGCCTCAGCCTCCCAAGCAGCTGGGATTACTGGCGCCTGCCACCATACTCAGCTAATTTTGTATTTTTAGTAGAAACGGGGTTTCATCATGTTAGTCAGGCTGGTCTCGAACTCCTGACCTCAGGTGATCCACCCGCCTCGGCCTCCCAAAGTGTGGAATTACAAGCGTGAGCCACTGTGCCCGGCTCACTTCTTTATTTAGAATCACACAAGGGCAAGTAGTGCTATAACTGTCTTCCCCCAGAGTTCTGGGGTGCCTGTACTCCCCCACACCTCAGTCTCCTCACCTGTAGAATGGGGTTAATCATTTGTACCCTGCTTCACTTGGTGTGTATGTGAAGGTGCTTTGAAAATCAAGTACTCTGCAAACTGGAGAGAATTACTGCTAGTATTCCACGGAACTGCAAGCTGACCCAATTCCACTCATTCATTTAGTCCTTCCTTTTTTTTTGTGAGACAGAGTCTTGCTCTGTTGCCCAGGCTGGAGTGCAGTGGTGCAATCTCGGGTCACTGCAACCTCCACCTCCTAGGTTCAAGCGATTCTCCTGCTTCAGACTCCTGAGTAGCTGGGAGTACAGGTGTGCACCACCACACCTGGCTAAATTTTTTGTATTTTTAGTAGAGATGGGTTTTCGCCATATTGGCCAGGCTGGTCTCAAACTCCTGACCTCAAGTGATCTGCCTGCCTCAGCCTCCCAAAGTGCTGGGATTATAGGTGTGAGCCACCGTGCCAAGCCCTTCCCTGCTCTCTTTAATGAAGATCTACCATGTGCCTGGCACAGGGGATACCCACTCCCACTTCTACAGGATTCAGACCCTGTTTCCAGCTTGGCCTTCAGGCTTTTTCCGCCACACCCCAAATGCTGTCCTTGGCTTGTGGAGCGGGGCAGAGGGCCAGCCTGGGACTCTCACATCAGCCCAGCTGGGGCAGCCTCTCTGAACCTCGCAGGAGCTCCAACTTAGGAGGCCCTGATCTTCTGCTGTTTGTCAACCACAAGGTTCTGCCTGGAACTCCTTTCCCGAATCTCAAAGTTTAAAAAAAAAAAAAGAGCAGGGCCCCAGGGTTGGAGTTGCATACATTTTTGTTTAATCCAAAGAAGTCAGCCTCCTAAGTATTGCTTAAACAGATTTATCAGAATTAAGTAGGCACAACATTCATGCTTTCAGAAAAGCATTTCCAGCCAGGGGAGTCACGTGGCACTCCCCAGCATGATGTCTGTTTTGCCAACTTGCTGAAGAACGAGTAACCTGAAATGAAAAAGCGAGAATCCCACCCTCAGCCCCCCGACAGCTTCCTCGGTTTCTTTTTCTTCTGAGTCACTCCCTGAAACAGTCTCTGCATCTAAGACCAGCCTTGGGCTAAACCCAGCTGGCCTGAAGGCTCAACTCACATCAAATGGAGCTGGGAGTTGCTTCTGCGTGTGTCCACAGTTTGAAGTGTCCTCTCTGAAGGTGAAGTGGGGGAAGCAGGTGCGCTCCAGGGTGAAGTGCAGGGAGGCAAACTCTGACTGGGTTCCTGTAAACATCCATCGCAGCTGCAAATAATCAGAAGCCAAGGCCAGGCCATCGGTGTGATGCTGCAGGCAGATGAGGTCTTGGGACGCCCCTTGCTTTCCCCCTTCTGTGGGAGCAGAGGCCTTCCCAACCTCAGCACTCAGTCCCAATCTCCATTCTACCCTCCTGGGTCTGAAAAGGAGCCTCTCTGTTGGCACGAAGCTTTTGAGGGGAGAAGGCCTAACAGGAAGAAAAAAAGGGGGTTACTAGCATGGAAGCCCCACCCTGCCACAAGATTGGCTGGCAGGGACTAATCCACCAGGTTCAGGAGGCTTGCGGTGGGGCAGGAAGTCTTCCTCCATCCCTCACATTTCGGGAACCACTTGGAGCCCCAGACTCAGGCTGGAAATGTCTTTCTGCAATTTTTATTAAAACTCTTTGTAATGAATTTGCCTAATTTCTCAGAGACCCCGGGCTGGAGAACCAGTGCAATTTCACAAGGGAGAGGAAGGGGGACGCTGGTGCAGCCGGCTCAGGAGTCACCCAGGGTCTGAGGGCTGACTTGCAGCTCTGGGCCAGCGGAGCCAGCGCTGGGTAGTGGGCAGGGCTTGGCAACACCTCCCACTTTGCTCAAAAATGCTTTGCAACCTACAGGAAGGCACTGGCCACAGCCAAGCTACTCAGCAGCTCCACTTGGCTCTTCCTCCCAGGACACAGCATCATCTCCCTGGCCTGGCCCCCTAGCAGGTCCCCCTTTCCCACTGCCTTCTCTGTGTGCCCAGCTGGGTGCCAATGCCCAACCCCTTTGCAGCCCCTCCAGCCCTGCTCCGTCTTAGCCAGCTCAGACTATCCCTTCCACAAACTTCACTGAACATCTGACAGAACTTGTACGTTACACGTATGACATGTATTGTTGTTTGACAGGGTGCTATTGACATTTGGGGTGGGACAATTCCTGGACATGGGGTGGCTGTTCTGAGCACTGAATATTTAGCAGCACCCCTGGCTCCAGGCCACTAAATGCCAGTAGCAGCCCTTGCCACTCTAACAACTAAAAATGCCCTCCTACCCTACTTCCAAGGTCGACCAAAGGGGGCAGAACTGTTTCCACTGAGACCGATAAATCTTATATGATAATAAACTGAGGTTCTCATCATTTTATAGGATAAGAAACTGAGGTTCTTATCATTTTATAGGATAAGAAACTGAAGTTCAGAGAAGCCAAGTGACCTGCCTAAAGATGCACTGCTGTGAGAGGCAAAGTTGGTAGTGGCTTGGTAATAACGATGGGAACAGTGCAAATGAGAGCAGCTACCACCTCCTGAGCCCTTAACAGAGGCTGTGGGTGCCTCGCCCCATTCCCTCCGCTCACTCTTCCCGGCAGGTCGACCTGCCCTTCTTTCCTGAGGCCCTTCTTTGACTCCAGCGCCCACTTGGCCCCCAGGCTGGAAGTGCAGGCAGAGCTAATGTCTCCCCACACCTGCCCTCCACCGGGCTGCTCCTGAGATACCTGCTGGCCAGGAAGCCAGTGCAGAATCCTTTATTCAGATTCGGCTGCACAGATGCTCACTGCAGAGATCGCCAAGGCCTGCGGTCACCCTTGAGCCCATCTCAGACTTGTGTGGACGGGGTGTTCGCAAACACGGAATCAGCCAGATAGAGCGGTTTGTGCTTACAATCCCAGCAAGTTGGGAGGCTGAAGTGGGAGGATCGCTTGAGGCCAGGAGTTTGAGACCAGCCTGGGCAACACAGCGAGACTCTGTCTCTATAAAAAAATTAAAAATTAGCCAGGCATGGTGGTGCACACCTGTAGTCTCAGCTACTTGGAAGGCTGAGGTGGGAGGATCGCTTAAGCCCAGCAGTTCAAGGCTGCAGTGAACTATGACTGTGCCCCTGCCCCCAGCCTGGATGACAGAGACCCTGTCTCAAAAAAAAGAAAAGAGAGAGAAGATAGACTCGTTTGGTAAGGACCTCACTCCTCTCCTGATCCTGTGACCACAAACAGCATCCCCGACAGTCCCAGCCAGGCGCTAGTCTGGCTGCAGCTGCCCTTTTGTGTGAATGGGCTACACGTGGCGTTGACTGACACTGGTCTGTTTTCACTGTGTTTATCTGTAGGGTCACCTTCTATTTATATCAAGTGATGTCAGGTTTCCATTTCTGGTAGTTTCTCTTTTCAAAGTGGCTCATGCCTGTAATCTCAGCACTTTGGGAGGCTAAGGCAGGCGGATCACTTGAGGTCAGGAGTTCGAGACCAGCCTGGCCAACATGGCGAAACCCCATCTCTACTGAAAAAAATACAAAATTAGCTGGGCATGGTGGGGGGTGCCTGTATTCCCAGCTACTCGGGAGGCTGAGACAGGAGAATCACTTGAGCTGGGGGAGGCAGGGGTTGTGGTGGGTAGAGATTGTGCCATTGCACTCCAGCCTGGGCAACAGACTGAGACTGTCTCAAAAAAAAAAAAAAGTTTCTATTTTCAAAATATTTCACCCTAAAAGGGGCCAATTTAAAGAAAACTCTTAATAGTTCAGGTAACAGATACAGCAAAAAGCTGCTTACAGTATTGTGTGAGGTTTGAGGACTTTGATCCAAGCTGGTCCCACCCATTCCACAACAGAGACTGAATAGGCCCAGAGAGGGTGGTGACCTCTGCCTAACGTCACAGTGAGTTGAGGACAGGGATGTGACCCAAGGTTTCTGTATCTAGGGCTGGAGGATGTCCTGGGACACAGTTCGATTTTCATCTGTCACCCACCTTGGCTATTAGACGTCAACCATTTTGTCAACCTGTGTCTTGCAATGGCAGCCTTGGCAAACTCTAAATGAAAATCGTGACAACACCTGACGTTGATGAAGCATTTACTTCCTGTTCATCTTGTACTACTCTAACTCATGTCTTAGCTCACTTATTGCTCAAAAACAACTTTAGGAGGTGGGGCCAAGTAGGACCCTCATCCTTGCATTTCACATGGAGCTCAGAGAGGTTAAGCAAGTTGTGCAAGGCCACACAGCTCATACGTGGCAGAGCCAGGATTTGAACCCCGTGGCCTGATCCCAAAGCTGAAACTCCTCTCAGCACCTCGGGTTCATCACTTTTCTCTCTCTCTCTCTTTTTTTTTGAAATGGAGTCTTGCTCTGTTGCTCAGGCTGGAGTACAGTGGTGCAATCCTGGCTCACTGCAATCTCCACCTCTGGGGTTTGGAGTTTGAGTGATTCTCCTGCCTCAGCCTCCTAAGTAGCTGGAACTACAGGCATATGCCACCACGGCCAGCTAACTTTTTGTATTTTCAGTAGAGACAGGGTTTTACCATGTTAGCCAGGATGATCTCAATCTCCTGGCTTCGGGATCCATGTGACTCGGCCTCCCAAAGTGCTGGGTTTATAGGTGTGAGTCACTGCACCTGGCCCATCCCTTTTCTCTAAGGCAGGATTATCCAATCTTTTGGCTTCTCTGGGACACAATGGAAGAACTTTCTTGGGTCACACGTAAAATACACTAATGATAGCTAGCTGATAAGCTAAAAAGAAACACACACACACACACACACACACAAACACAAACAAACAAAAAAAAACCTCGTAACTTCTATTTTTTGAGACAAGGACTTCCTCTGTCACCCAGCCTGGAGTGCAGTGGCATGATCTTGGCTCACTGTAGTTCCAGGCTCAAGCAGTTCTCGTGCCTCAGCCTCCTGAGCAGCTGGGACTACAGGCGCACACCACCATGCCTGGCTAATTTATGTATTTTTAGTAGCGATGGGGTTTCACCATGTTGCCCAGGCTAAAATCTGATAATGTTTTAAGTAAGTTTATGGATCTGTGTTGGGCCACAGTCAAAGCTGCCCTGAGCTGTATGCAGCCTGCAGGCCGCACTGTGGGTTGGACAAGCTCGCTCTACGGCCTCAAGAGCCCCGGGCTGAAAAGCACCCACAGCTGCAGCTTATAGAACCCAGGGCAGCGGGTTCTCCAGCCTTATGACATCATTAGAGCACAGCAGACAAGTTATCAGCCACTAGATTCCCACCCCCCCCTTTCTGAAACTGTAACCTTTCATTCCAGGCCATTCCCCAGAGCTGGACAGAGGACATGGCTGGCTGGCTGGTTTCTGTAGTCAGAACGACAGTCGGGTACCAGATCCACTTTCTGAAGCAATATCTCAGCCCAATATCTGTGCAGAGAAGCTGCCTGGTTTGGGATGTGGCTTAAGTGAGAAAATGGCCCCGACATTTTACAGGCACTGGTGGGCAATGCTCTGAAAGTGGTAGAAGGGGATTCTTTCCTGGAGTTCAGCTGCCAGCTGTCCTGCTCCTCAGGGCAGATGGCATGAGGTCTAGATTCAGCCTGTCTGTGCTGATTGTGTTTCTGCCCCTTCCTGGCTGTGTGACCTCGGACAAGTCACCCACTCCCTCTGGGCCTGTTTCCTCGTCTGGAAAAGGGACAATGCCCACTGCATTGAGCTGTTTGTGTCCGTGGAGTACCTGGCAATGCCCAGCACACATGAAGTGTCAGTACACAGTGGTTCCTTCCCTCCTTAGTCCCACCTGTTCCCCAGGAGAAACCATTGGCTCATTCCTCTCTCCATGTACCAAACAATCAATTAAAGTGGCTAAAGACAGATGTCACCCTCCCCTGTTCACCCAGCCATTCTGATCCTCCACCCTGGTGACAGGCTATGTGGCAGGAGGGTCTCTATCTCATCTCAGGATGAAGGTATGGCTGGGGTCTGGCCATCTCCTGGTGGCTGGAAGGGGACAGATAGCAAAGAGAAGCTGCCTGTCTTTGCACGGGCCCATGTCCCTGAGGAAAGCCAATGTCACAGAGAAATGAAGACCACTTTCTCAAACCTGATTTGCATGTTGGCTGCCAAAGCTGATCAGCAGTGGGCTTCGTGAAGATGCCTGGTCCACCACGTGCCTCCAGCTGGTCACACCCAAGACTCCATGAGGTCTCTGAAAAGGCAGCACTCGCCCAGTCCCTTCCTCCAATCCTGCCACATCCAAGAACCACCTGGACTACTATTCACTTAGTATTTTAAATCAATGCACTTTTTAAACTCCAGTTTTTTAAAAAGATCATTTATGTCACCATATAACACCCAAAACAGTAGAATTTATCATACACAGAAGGCAATGCTAAAAACACAATGAAAATGAAACCATAAATTCTAGCTTGATACCGTTGGCCTGCACAACTGAGCCTGGTGCCAGTTAAAAGTGCAAAGCAGGCCAAGCACGGTGGCTCAGGCCTGTAATCCCAGCACTGTGAGAGGCCAAGGCGGGCGGATCACAAGGTCAGGAGTTTGAGACCAGCCTGGCCAACATGGCGAAACCCTGTCTCTAGGAAAAATACAAAAATTAGCTGAGTGGATGGTGGGTGCCTGTAATCCAAGCTATTCAGGAGGCTGAGGCAGGAGAATTGCTTGAACCAGGGAGGTGGAGGCTGCAGTGAGCCGAGATCGCGCCATTGCACTCCAGCCTGGGCAACAAGAGCAAGACTCTGTCTCAAAAAAAAAAAAAAAAAAGAAAAAAAGAAAGGGCAAAATAGTAGGTGCTCAAGGGAGTGTCAGCAGCCCTGAAAGCTGATCTGATCTGCTGCTGTATATTCATCGCCGCCCGGGGACGCCTCCAGCAGGCAGAGCACCTCTCTCGGGGAAGCACCATGACAGTGTGGCCAGGAGCCCAGCACTGCTACCTCATAGATGGTATCTGGGGTGAGTCACTGACCTTCCGCAAGCCTGTTTCCCTCCTTGTCTAATGGAACCTTGCCTTGATGGCTTCACAGGGTGAGCTTGGGGGAAGCGATGGAGATGTGGGAGAGGCAGTTATTTTTAACCACCCAGCCAAGCCCCTTGGTAGGAGGGACTCCCAGGAATGAAGCCTTAAGCTGGAGGGAATTCCCAGCCATTCCAAGCTTGGGGCCTGGAATGGCAGCTGTGAGGGCACCAGCATCATCTGGGGACTCACTGGGTACCAATTATCACCGCCCTTGGGCTGCTTCAAAGGCTGCCAAAACAGACACACCCTCCTTGGTAACCAGTCCTCAGGAGCAAGGGCACCCAAGGAAAGGGGGAAGGCTTCCTGGGATAGGGCACCTTTCGGGTCTGACACACCATTGACACTGACCACGTCACTCATTAAGCAAGCACTGACTATAAATCATTCACTATCCCAATCTAATTCGCACAAGCCCTTAGGCAGGTCCTACTATTATCCCTGTTTTACAGGAAACCGAGGCTTAGGGAGATGAAGTCCAGGGTGTTGGTGGGATTTAAATCAAAATGTGTCCAAATGCAAAGCATGTAAGCAACAATTTTAGAGGGTACGTGGAGGTGACCCTAAGTAACAAGGAATCACACATAGTGAGCAAGCGATTCGCTTTTCCGTTCTTGGTCAATCCTTATGATGACTTAGAGGAGTAAGTTCAGTTTGGTGCTGGTATATCTTATGTTTATCACCTGACAATTGTTAATCTCTTTTTAACAGAGAGCAGGCCAAGGCCCTGTGTCTTTAGCTGGCTTTGGTATCTGGCCAAAAGTTAATGACTTTGGCAGTTAGTGTTTTTATCCATGCCAAGTGATGATGGTTTTCTCTTTAGCGACATAAACATTCTTTTTAAAATAAATTCACATAAAAAAGTAGTTTTTTTATGTGAAGCACTAAAACTAGTGCATTTAGTCTTAAACTGCAAATTATAAACAGAACAATAGTAACCTTACAGTGAAAAGACCTGGCAGACACCACCTTTACCAAGTGATCAAAGTTAACATCGCCGGAAAGGGGACAGGCGGCATGTGCCTCTCGATAAGACCCACTGAGGACACACACTCACTTCTGCAATATTCCTGCCAAGAATGCCTCATCGGAATCTAATCTTGAGAGTATAACCATCAGACAAACCCAAACTGAGACAGTCTACAAAACACCAGCCTTGTACTCTTCTAATATGTCAATGTCACAAGAGATAAAGACAGACTGAGGAGCTGATCCAGACAGAAGAAGGCTCGAGATTAATGTAAAAGCTGATTTGGGATTGCATCCTGGACCTCAACTCTCCCCTTTTTATTGTTAAGGGACACAATTGGGACAATTTTTTTTTTTGAAAAAGGGTCTTACTCAGTTGCCCAGGCTGGAGTGCAGCGGCACAATAACTCACTGCAGCCCTGAACTCCTAGACTCAAGCAATCTTCCTGCCTGAGCCTCCCAAGTAGCTGGGACTTAGGGCTTGCACCACCATACTAAGCTATTTTTTTTTTCTACTTTTTGTAGAGATGGGGTCTCATTATGTAACCCAGATTGGTCTCAAACTCAAGTGATCCTTCCACCTCAGCCTCCATAAAATCTCAATAAAGTTGTAGATGAGATTGGTCATAGGATCGTATATCATTTGCTGATTTTGACAACCCTACTGTGGTTATGCAAATTTGTCCTTTTCTAAGGAAATAAACACTGAATTATTTAGGAGTAAAGAAGCATAATGAGCCCATTTTCAAATGCTCCTGAAAATTACACATATACACATGTGTGCATATACACAGGCATGCTTATAGAGGGAAAGAGCACACATGTACGTGATCAAAGTGCTAATTGGTGCATTTGGTGAATTTGGGTGGGCATTCTTCGTGCTCTTCCAACTTTTAAGTGTGAAATTATTTCATAACACAGTTTTAAAAAAAAATTTTTTTTTTAATTCAGAAAAAAGGAGCAAGAGCGTGTATGATACAGGCCTGGCAGAAACTATGAGCTGGTGTTTGAAGGTCGGGGATGGGGAGCCCTCACTGGAGGTGCCCCTCAAACCTCGGCACCGTGGTCAGGAAACCAGGCTGGCAGTCTTACTTGGCTTTGTTACCTTTGGCCTCCACTTCTCCATTCTGTGCCTCTGTTTATTTGTGAGACAGGGATAAAGACGTCTGCCACTTTTGTTGTGATCTTAGGTTTCCCAAAAGCAGACTATGCTTTCAGAAGTTCTGGGAGGAGGGCCGGGCGCGGTGCCTCACACTTGTAATCCCAGCATTCAGGGAGGCCGAAGTGGGCGTATCACTTGAGGTCAGGACTTTGAGACCAGCCTGGCCAACATGGTGAAACCCCGTCTCTACTAAAAATACAAAAATTAGCTGGGCATGGTGGCGAGCGCCTGTAATCCCAGCTACTCGGGAAGCTGAGGCAGGAGAATCGCTTGAACCTAGAAGGCGGAGGCGGAGGTTGCGGTGACCTGAGATTGCACCACTGCACTCCAGCCTGGGTGACAGAGTGAGACTCTGTCTCAAAAAAAAAAAAAAAAGAAGTTCTAGGAGGAAAGCTATCAGATAAACCAGAAATATGAATATCCAAATTGAGAGGAGCCCTCACTTTCCTAGTTCAGTGAAACAGACACAAGGGCTGTAAGCAGGGTAGACCCTGCCTGTTTCTTGGCTGAAATCTCTAGTTTGTATAACTCAGGGCTAAGAGAGTAGGGCCCCTGACATCTCACTGTCTTGAGACTTGAGACACATACTGGGGTTTTCTCCTGTCCGAAGACGCAGCTGGCACCAATGTACCCTGTGGCCAAGGACCTTCTGGGTGAGCCTCATGTCAGAAGCAGAGCTGGGGAGGTGGCCAGGCCTGGGGATACACCTGCCTCCCTGTGTCACTGTTGTCTGTCTCTTGCTTGGATGACAGCCGCAGCCCCCTGGTTTCCTGCATCTGCCAGACCCCTGCTTGTGGGATCTCCCATAACTCAAATCTGACTGTGTCCCTGCAGAAGGTTTGGGTTTCCTTTTTTTTTTTTTTGAGACAGAGGCTCACTCTGTTGCCAGTCTGGAGTGCAGTGGTGTGATCTCGGCTCACTGCAACCTCTGCCTTCTGGGTTCAAGTGATTCTCCTGCCTCAGCCTCCTGAGTAGCTGGGATTACAGATGCGTGCCACCATGCCTGGCTAATTTTTGTATTTTCAGTAGAGATGGGGTTTCACCATGCTGGCCAGGATGGTCTCCATCTCCTAGCCTTGTGATCCGCCTGCCTCAGCCTCCCAAAGTGCTGGAATTACAGGACTGAACCCAGCCCAGGTTTGGGTTTCTGAGCTGGGCGGGCAACTACATGCCCAGCCCAGGGGTTCTGCTGATAGCACAGCCCACAGATCAGCAAAGAGGGACCAGGTTAGGAAGGAGCAGCTATGGCTCCTAGTTGGGAGATAACTGAAGCCTAAGAAATCCTGGAATAAGATAGACGGATGAGTCTGATAACTCTCAGCTCCAAATCTGAGCTGCATCAGGACAAGCCGACTCTGGCAACAATGTTCTCCAGTCTCTGCATTTTCAGCTCGCTGTGTGCCAAGAAAGAGCTGGCAGGAACCGGAGGCTTTCACTTTCATTAGGAACCAGGACGAATAATCCAGCTGAGCTGCCTCTGCACCAGAACTACTGGGATTGAAACATGAGGACTCTCCCTGGCTCCCAGCTCAGCCATTGCAGCCCTTTCTCCTGGGAAGGAGGGAGCTCCTGATTCCCCATTCCCTGCTCCTGGGCAACAATTAACACTCTAGGAAAACCACAGAGCCGGCTCTCCAGGGTTCTGGTGCCCTGGGGATCACAGGACAGCAAGAAAGGTCTCCTGAGGGTCCTGGGACTGGGAAGGCAGAGTGGGAAGTCTCCCTGAGCCACGCTAGACCTGGACTTCCCTGGCACGCAGGCAGCCTATCCTCTTTTGCTCATGGGATATAAATATTCATGCACAAGTATAGCTGCAAGTTTGTACATTCGCAAGGGCATGGGTGTAACACGCTCTTTATTACATCTGACTATGAATACGAGTAGTTAATACATCTCTTACTATATTCAAGGAGGTCTAAGTACTTTATGTGTATCTCACTTAATCCTCACAATCAGGTAGATTTTCATTATTTCCATTTTCTAGAAGAGGAAACTCAAGTACAGGGAGGGTAAGCAGCATGCCCAAGGTCACAGCTCCCCTGGGATGTGAACCCAGGGCCCAGGTTCTTAACCATGACCCTAATACTGCCTCCTCAAGTAGGTGCTCAGCAAGTGCCTGAGGAACTGAATTTTGTAGGTCCACATGTAAGAGAGAAAAAAAAAAGAGGGAGCAAAAGTGGGTGTACCTGTTCATCTTGAGATTCATCCTGGGCCCTCCTGCCTAACATGCCCCACGCCCTTAGTCACTGTTTCCTGGATTGGCGTGTGGGGAACACATGTGACTAGAGGAGAACAACTGAGAAAGAGCAGGACTGACTACTGGCGTTCCTCTGATTATGGAAAGGGACCTGGAGAGGAGGCTCGGTCAGATCATCTTAAGATCTTTCCTGCCGGCCTCCCTGCTGCTAACCACCCCTCTCATACCCGGGGGTTCTGAGCTTCCTCGGCACTTGGGGGACCAGGCCTCCTCAGCTTGGATTTGAGGGTGGGGAGGAGGGAAGGCTGCGCATGGCTTCCACCACTTCTCCAGGCTGCCCCGCTTCCCAGGGTCGGGCCCTGACACCCCGAGGGTTTTGCAAGGGTGTCCCTGAGAGGTACTTCCTGGTGTTTCTGCTTAAACAGCGTTTGCTGCAAAATATGTCGAAGCATTTGGGATTCAGTTTTTAGTTCAGAATATGCCAATGTTTTCGTTTGGAAGGAGAAGTGTTTCTGTTGATGTGGTAAAGAGATAAAATAAGACGTTCTTCACCAAGTTATACTGTTTCAAAGTCAAATGCTTGGCTTGGAGACAGGGATTTATCTTGGGATTGCAGGGCCTTAGCACACGGCCTGGCAGAAGAGCAGGCAGGGTCAAAGTCTATTGAGTGAGTGAGTGCACATGCAAAGGGGTAGAACCAGGAGCGCGATATAATCGATGCTCAGGACAGATTCTGAATGGACTCCACGGGTGCTACTTCTGAGAGTTGTTCTCAGTCTGTTCATCTTTCTCCATCTTCACTAAACTCACCTCATCCAAGTCTCTGTCACCTCTGGCCTGGACAACTAACAGCCTCGGAGGTGTGTCCCTGCTTCCCCTCTTCCCCCTCAGCTCATTCTGTCCACAATTGCCAAAGTCATCTTTGCAAAATGGGACTGGGACTGTGTCAGCTCCTGTCTAGAACCTTCCAATGGCTTTCCATTGCTCTTGGCTATGGTCTTCCAGGTCCTTCACGGTATGGCCCCCGCCCACCTCACTGACCTCTCCAGCCACGTGGGCCTCCTTTTGGTTGCTGGAAAAACCAACTCTCTCTCACCAGAAGTTCTTGGCACCAGTGGTTCCCTCAGCCTGGACTGCTTTCCTCCAGGCCCTTCTATCAAATTAAGGCTCAGCTCAAAAGCATCATCTCCTTAGAGAGGCTTTCTCTGACCCCTCAGCTAAAGCAGCCCATCATCTCTATTCTACTGTTTCACTTCTGCCTCACTCCACAGCTACATCTGCAGAGAGGATCTACTAGATGCCAGGCACAGTTCTGAGTGCTAAGGACACGCCAGTGAACACAACAGGGACACTCATATCTTTCTTGCATGCCTTCATAGCTCTGAAAAAATCGGATTCTCTTGTTTGGGTTCCTACTAGCCTTCCTTACCAAGTGCCAAAGGGCCAAGACTGGGTCTGCCTCCCTCACTGGGTCCACTCATCAGGCACAGTATTGAACAAACAAGCATTTGTTCCACAAAAGAACGGATGGATGGCAGGCAGGCAGGCAGGCAGGGGAGGTATGCAGAGCAGCTGGCACATGCTCCCCATGGCACTTGGCTCTTGCTAAGATCTTACTGAGCTCAACTGAAGCTTTCCTCAAAGAAATCTCACTGTGGTCCCCTTAGCGGAGCCCTCTGCCCCCAGCTATGCTGCCAGTAGGTCCTACCCCACCCTGTATCACCATCTGCAACAGACTGAATGTTGGTATCCCCTCAAACTTCATATGTCGAAACCCTGATCCCAATATGATGGTACTGGGAGGTGAGGCCCTCGGGAGGTGATTAGGTCATGAAGGGAAAGCCTTCATGGATGGGATTAGTGCCCTTAGAAGAACAGTAAGAAATAAATGTTTAAATCCCCCAGCCTATGGTGTTCTGTTATAGCAGACTGAACTAAGACACCCTCTGCCTATGGTTGTCTTGGCAAAGCCAGGCAATGCAGGAGAGGGGTGGACTCGGGTGAGTGGCATTAGTGTCTATTTTCCTAAAGGAGCCCTTGCCCACCATCTCAGCATCCCCTCTTCATTGCCACTTAGGCCCTGTGCCCAGTGACACTCCAGTACCGTCCAGCCTCAGGGGCTGAGCCAAGGAGTTCCTGCCTGCCCTGTGACTCTCACCAGACCTGGTGGCTGCCTGACAGCCTGTCTGGCTCATGTGTTTTAATGAATTGAGTCCAGCTGCCTCTCTTCCTTGCTGGGCGATGATGACCAAGTCTTTCCCCTCCCTGGACCTTCATTTCCCTACCTCTCACATACACAGTGGGCTGGATGCTAGATGCAAAGCTGCATTGTTGCAGCCCCAAAGACAGGACTTGACTATCTCAGTGCAATGACCCTGTGGTCCCTTCTCCCGAGGACAGAAGAGCCCTGTGAGTGCCTGCAAACCCTGCAGACAAAGCGAATCCTAGCACCAGCTCCCTGCCTGCCTGTTCTGTGTAGGTAGCCTACAAAACTGGCAGCCCCTGCAGTTCTGAGCTGCAGAACGGATGAGCTGGGGCACCCTGAAACCTGACTCCGAAATAGCAGCAAACCCAAGGCCAAAAGGAAATACAGGGTTCTTTGCCTGAGATTTCTCCTCTCACAGCCTTGGCCTGGAGCCCCTGCATTTAATCCCCACCCAGTCCCCCAAGGGCCACAGAACAAAAGTGATTCGTGCCTGGCTACCTATGTCTTCTGACACCCCTAAATCTTTATCCTTCTAGGACGACTGAGAATCCCCCAAAAGCCAAGGTCATCATCAAGCCAGGATGAGGAAGGGGGGAGGAGCTGACAGCTCTGCCTCAAATGGATTTGAGTGCAAGGGCTTTTTCCATAAGCTTTGGGGGGTAAATCACAGGACTACCCCAAATGTGACTTAGTCTCAGGGTCCCCTTCCTTTTCACCAGCTGTCCCCTCTGCTGGGGGAAGCTTTCCAGCCCCAGCAAAGGGCTTAAGAGGGGTCTGGCCATTCCTGGCATCCAGTGAGACCTGGAGGAGGTGGACAGAGCAGAAGCCTGGGGGAGGGGTGTGTATCCGGCCTGGGGATGCCTCCCTCTCCCTTGCCAGCGCCCCAACCCGCCCTCATCCAGTTCAGAGAGGGCACTTACAGGTCTTGGAGGCAGGGGAGGGATTCTTCCTGGGGTCCCATCCCCGTCCAGATGGTGCCCCCAACGAGCATCGGCGGCATGATCTGGGAGGCTGGTCCAGGGAGTGGACTGCGGATCGTGGAGGGAAGAGGGGAATGGCAGTCGAGACCCTACTCCAAATACCCATCAAAGACGTCGAGCTCCGAGTCAGCATCGTAGAGGCCCGAGCCGGGGTCTGAGAGCACGCCGAGGTCCACGAGCGCCTGGTCCATGTCCTCGGGCAGGAAGACGAGGCCCACGTTGAGGACGATGTACTCCATGAGAAAGGCGTAGTACAGGATCAGCACATTGACGAAGAACAGGCCCACGTAGAACATAGAGGGCAGCAGCGGCGGCGGCACGTAGGGGACCAGGGGGCCCAGTGCGTCCAGGTGGGCCGCGACCCGGGCGCCGAGCATGCAGCGGGTGGCGAGGGCGGCGGCGGCCCGGCGATCCCGGCGAGCTCAGCCGCTGCGGCGCCCGGGGGGCCGGCGAGGGCACAGCGCAGCCATCCAGGGGCGCCCCGGGGCTCGACAGAGGCGGCGCCGGGCTCCAGGTGCCCCCTGCCAAACGCGCCCCTACCCCCGAAACGCGCCGGGCGGGTCACCGCACCCCCCAATGTGCCCCCAAGGCCCTCTCGACCGCCCGGGCGGCGAGGCGGACCCCCTGAAGTGGCCGGCGGCTGCCCGCCTCCCTCGAGGTGCCTCCCTGGCGGGGAGGCGGGGACCCCACCGCGGCTCAGCGTCTAGGGCGGGTCCCGGCAGCCGTCTCTCCCGCCAGGTCCCGCCGGTCCTCGCGCCACCCCCGCTCCGCCGCAGGCCCAGAGCCCATGGCTGCAGCAGCCGCGTCGCCCTCCCGGCCGCGCTCCGAGCTCCGCCTCCCGAGCGGCCCCGCGCTCATTGGCCGGCTCAACGCCCGCGCTGATTGGCCTCTGCCGCCAGAGGGCGGGTACCCGCCTCGCTCCGCCCGTCGGGGCGCTGGCCTCTGAGTTGCTTTCTTGGTTCGGGTCTGCGTTCGGATCTCAAATCGGATTCGCTTTGCGTATCGAATAGGGGGAGGGAAAAGAGACTGAACACATTTCAAACCTAGACAGAACCCTAAAGCCGCAAAAGCCGAAGGAAACCGCGGGCTTCCTATGCACCTTGCTGCATGCCTCTGTGGGACTCCGTCTCTCCTTTAAAAGGAGACGGGGTCGGGGAGGAGCGACGGACGGTTGCGCGGAAAATCTTGGCTATCCCCAAAGCGCCAGTTTTCATGGTGGAGATCAACCAATGTTCCCTTCCCTTCTACAAACTCTGGTTGCTGGAAGGCCTGCCCGCCAGGGAACCTGCATTCTAGAATTAAGGAACACCTCAATAAAGAGATTCCGAAGTGGTTCAGATCTTCAACCATAAGGTTGCTTTTTGTTTCTTTTTACTTTGTAAATCATTTTTAAAAGCGATCATACGTATGGCTAAACATTCAAACAACCGTGAAGTACACAGAAAAGTGAGTCTCTCCCACCCACTGGTTAGCCTGCTCTTGGGTAACCATTGCATGTCTTTCAGGAAAACATGATCTCGTCCATAGAGCCTTCCAAAGCAGTTCAAGAAACGTTTCAATCTCGGGCTACACTAAGCGGAGTATTTTACATGCATTGCTTAATTGGAGGCAGACAAGGCAGTCTGTATGTATTATATGCATGTGCATTGCTTAATTGGAGGCAGACAAGGCAGTCTGTATGTATTATATGTATGTGCATACTTTTTGCAGATGAAAAATGCTAGCCCAGGGATCCTCCATTTCTGAGCCTGGGTGGGTTTCTTTGGAGGCCAGAACTTGTTCTTTTTTGCTCCATGACTTTGTCTTGCCCCCTCTATGTGAATAACAGGGCAAACCATTAACCCTCCATGGTTATCCATTTCTCCAACTGCTGAAGGTGAAACAAACCTTCACTCATTCATGCACTCTACCAATATTTGTTAAACACCTACTACGTGCCAAACCTCTGCTAGGCACTGGGGAAAACATTCTGGCCCAATTCTTTGTTAAGCAGAGTTAATGGAACACAGTAGACCTTAAATAACTTTACAGAAGTGACTGACTGAATGAATGGAAGGTAAACCTGAGACGTCTTTCCCACACTGAACTTACCACTTCTAATCCAGTGGAGAAATTAGATATATTCTGGCTCATGTAGAAAGTTGGGTGTTTTCTTTTTCCTTTTAACGTGGTAGTTTGGGAAATAGCATGGATTCTGGGTGAAGACCAGAGGAATCCTCTGAAAGTACAAGATGGTACAAGATGTTCAGTTTTGTACATTGTTGCTTCCAGGTTTTTCCAGCACACACACATACACACACACACACACACACACACACACACACACACACACACTTAATAGAAGTGGAAAAAGAAAAAGGCTGTCAGGATAAATAAGGTTGTTACCTATTTAGTGCAGTTTTGGTTTATAAAGGAAATGAAAATAAGGGTGTGTGCATGGATATGAACCCTGGTTTTGCCACTTATTAACTGCATGACCTTGAATAAGTCAACCTCTCTGTGACTCCGTTTCCGTAATGATAAAACAGGTTTGAAAATAGTACCCTACTCATAAGATGGTTGTAAAAATTATATACCTTAATATGTAAAGCCCTTAGGACAGTGGCTTTGCATAATATACACCATTCAATACTATTCTTATTATAAAGCTAATAATTGTTACTACTGTGGAGACTTTCCTCGACCAATCTTCGCCGATTCCCTCTTCGGGACTGCCCCCAAAGCTTCCCATTCCCACCCCTCGGGACGATTCTGCGGTCGCTCCTCCTCTCGCTCCGCCTCTTCTGGATGGCGGCAGGCCCGCGGTTGCGCGATGCACGCCGGGCCTTGTAGTCCGTTTGCCGAGTCCCGTCGTCTAAGGCCTCGCGGGTGAACTGCACTTCCCAGCACCCCATGCGGCGGCGGCCGTAAAGCGCGGCGGTCGAACGGCCGGTTCCGGCTGAATGTCAGTGCGGGGCTGTGGGCCGGGGAGGAAGGTGGCTGGCGGTTCCTCTACCAGCTCCGCCGCCACCTCCTCCGCTTGTGCTGCTGCCGCGGGCCCTGGGCCGCTCGGCCGGTTGGGCATGAGGCCGTGAGACGAGAGACGGGTCGGGGCCGCCGACATGTTTGGCCGCTCGCGGAGCTGGGTGGGCGGGGGCCATGGCAAGTCTTCCCGCAACATCCACTCCTTGGACCACCTCAAGTGAGTGTGTGGGGGGCGTAGCGGGAGGCCGCGGGGCTGGACAGGGGACTGGGGCGCCGAGCTCCGGGTCGGGGCCCTGGGAGGCGTGAAAGCGGCGGAGAGGGGCGCCCGGGGAAGCCCGCGTGGGGATTAAGAGCGAGGGCTCAGGAGTTAGGGTGCCTGGGTTCGAACCCCGACCCCGTCGCTCTTGGCTGTGTGACCTTGGACGAGTCGCTTAGTTTCTCAGAGTCTCAATTTCCCAACCTGTAAAGCGAGAGGATGCGATTTCACTTTATGGACGCAGACTTTGTTCTTGACAGTGTCCACCAAGTTTGTTGGCGGGGTACTTTTTAAAGTGGACAGCTTAGGGGTCAAATGCCTGGGTCCTGGAGTCGGGCAGATCTGGGTACGAATTTAGCTGTGTGAACGTAGGCCTCAGGTTTCCCACTTGTAAAATGAGTAGAGTGACAGCACCTGCTTCCTGCCATTGTGTTGAGGGTTGGTTGGATACGAGAATGAACGTTAAGCTCAGAACACGTACAATTGCTCGATAAACGGCATTAATTATTAGAAAAAAACAGATTATTTTCCGAGGGGAGTCTAAGCTGGGGGCATGCAAGCTGAGACCCAGGATTTTGGGGCGAGTGGGGAGGATAATGAAAAATAGATACCTCTGAGAGGGCAATGACTCTATAGCTCTGGGAGAGGACAAGTGGCAAACAGGGTCTTGGAAAGCAGGAGTGCACAGAAATTAAGAGGCTGGCTTTGCAGCCACACCTGTGTTCAATCCTGACACCACCACTTGCTGTGTGACCTTGGGCAAATTACTTCACCTCTCTGAGCTTCTAGATCCCCATCTAGAAATGGGAATTGTGAACATTGTAATGGAAATAGAAAGTGACTGACCCAGTAGTTACATAGTAGGTGGCCATAGTGGCAGCTGTGTTTTTTATCAGCTCCACAAGGCTTCCCAGACCACCCTACCTAACATGCTCCCCCATCCCAATTCCTATCCATCACATCTTTCTTTCTGTTGCTTTCATTGAGTGCTTCTCCACTCTCTGCAATCATTCTGTTTATATTTACTTCTTTTCTGTCTCCTAATAAACTGGCACTTCCAGGAGGGCAGAGACTGCTTGGTTTATTCACAGTTGTATTCCCAGCATCTAGCACTGCTTCCCTAAAGAGTGAACAAATGAATGATTGAACTGGGGACAGGTGAAGAGCATGCAGGCCAAGACTCGGGATTTGGGGGCAGGTGTGGAGGATGATGAAAAATGGAGATCTCAGTGAAGGGAAAGACTTTAGGGAGGAAAATGGTGGGGATGCTGAAGAGGGGAGTGGACAAACCTTCAGTGTCAAGAAATAGGCAGGTTTCCAGAGGGAGATCTTGAAACTACTAATGGGAAGGAAGAAGGATAGGGTCAGGGATACGGTGGGAAACAGTGGAAGGGAGACGGGGCCTGTGGGAAGGATTGGTGGGAGGGAATTAGTTAGGACTTGTCATGCGTCCCCGGGAGTGGCGTAGGGGAGTGGCAGGGCCACAGTTCTCAGCTGGGACCTTTCTAGCATGGAGCAGCATTTAGTAAAAGCCTTTGTGAGTCTTGAGAGTGGAGGAGGAGGGCTCGCTATGTGATGAGCGGCACTTTTGGAGCTGGTGAGAGAAGGTCAGGGGAGGAAAGAGGCCCAGGACCAGGATGGGGTGGGTAGGGAGGCAGGAATCTCGAATGGGAGGGCAGCTGGCCGGGAAAGGGAGTGGTTGAAGGATTTCAGGAATTTATCGAGTGGGCGGAGGTGCCTTAGGAGGGGAGGGAGTTATCCAGAGGAGGTTGGGCGTTCTGCCAGCATCCAGGTACCTGCAGGCTCT
Source organism: Cacajao melanocephalus (assembly GCA_963573385.1). Taxonomy (NCBI): domain Eukaryota; kingdom Metazoa; phylum Chordata; class Mammalia; order Primates; family Pitheciidae; genus Cacajao; species Cacajao melanocephalus. Next base: position 103,464 of record CAUYLG010075477.1, on the reverse strand, counting down.
CACCTAACTCTGCCTGACTCTAGTGCTTTTAAATTACCTTAATTTATTAATTTATCACATGCTTTATTCTGTACCAGGTACTTGCTAAGGACTTACTGTGTGTTATTTCCATTAGTCCTCACACGTCTGTGAGTTACAGGAACCATTATTGTTTCCATTTTACAGAAGTAGAGACTAAGGTTGAAGGGGCTTCAGACTTGCCCCAAGGTGACAGCAGCTAAAGAGTACCAGAGCCAGGATTTGACTCCAGAGCTTGTGCTCATTACACTGTCTTTCTGAATAAAACTCCAATTAGTCTGTTTGAGGACACTTTTGGCTCGGCTGAGTCTCATCACCAATGGGGCATCTTTGCCAGCCAGCCAGCAGGGAATGGTAAACGGTCTCTGGTTCCTTTGCTGTATCCTGGGAAATGCCTGGGTTCATTGTTTAGATCTTAGATCACGTGTCTGTTGGATGCTTCTTTGGAAACTGGAGTTGCCCTGAATCGGGCAGATCAGCTTAGTCCATATTACGGCTGTGAGAACCTGTGATTTGTGTATTGGTGCAGGGGGAGGGGAGGGTGTTTAGAAGATCCCCCAGTGACTTGGAAATAGGGCCATAAACAGCCGGTACCCACCTTGGGGCTTGTGCCACTCTGCATTTGGCTCTGTTAGTAAACATCTTGGGTACAGAACAGCTCATTCCCTAAGGGAGTTTGCAGGCTGGTGGGGGAGACAGCTGTAGAGCCAGTGACTGTACAGTGTGACAAGTGCTGGCATTGCCATGGATCCAGGGTTCTGTGGGAACCATTCTTGGGAGCTTTCAGGAGGAGACACCAGTGCAGAGTCTCCAAGAACGAGCAGAAGCCATCATGGGGGGCAGCGGGTACGGGAGGCGGAGCACTATGACCTGGACCCTGGGGGTTTTGTGTCGTGTCCAGGTGGGGGGCTGGTAGTTGTGGGAAACAGGCTGGAAGTAGGAAGGGGCTTGGAATTTATGTGACACTTCGGGTGACCAACCGTCCTGGTTTGCCTGGGCTAAGGGGTTTCCCAGGATGTGAGACCTTCAGTGGTAAAACTGGGAAAGTCCTAGGCAAACTAGTGTAAACTGGTCACCCTACCAGTGACAAGTGACAGTTCCTAATACAGTCTTGCCTTGACTTTCTACAGTATGGGTGGAGAGGAAAAGTTTAAGATAGTTAAAAGAATTTAATTTTTTTTTTTAACCACACAAGGCATCTGGAAACTTCTTTTTTTAATAGACTACTTTTTTGGAACAGTTTGAGATTTACAGAAACATTGAGAAGATAACACGGAGAGCTGGAAACCCATTTTAACTACCTTTTCTCTGTAACACTCCCAGGTTGCAAACTGGAAAGGAATTTTTCTGTTAGGGTTTTATGTTTGCTGAATGGTAGAAAACTTCGTACTTGTGGTCGCTGTCTACCATGGTTAGTGATTTAGCTCAGGCAGACTGAAGTAGTCGAGAGGTTATTTGCTACACGCCATGGGTGGTTTATTGCCCAGATAGAGGCAAGGCTGTGACATTGACTGACAAATGTCCACCACCAAGCAGAAGCCTGAGTGATGGCATCATTTGATTCCTACTGAAATATCATATTTACCAGGGACTGCACGTCTACAGCTGGTAGAACTTGGTTATTTTAGTGTTGTGGCCTTCATTCTGGTCCCCTTTGTGTGGGGGGTCAAGATTTTTGGTTACAAGTGACAGAAAGCCAGCTCGAACTGCCTTAAGCCCCAAATGGATTGAATAGCTCCTGTCACTGAATGGTCTGTCCTGGCCAAACCGTGGCTGAGTCCTGGTGTTCGGAGCCGTCAGAAATCGGCCTGTTTCCATCTCTCAGCTCTACCTTCTTCCTGTTGGTGGTGTTCTCAGGCAGGCTGCAGGCTTACACCATATCAGCTTAGCACTCCTGGGGAAAAGAGAGCTTCTTTTCTTAATATTGCCAGCAGAAGTCCAGAATTGAGTATCCCTGGATCAACGAGGTCTCATGCCACCCCTGATCTGTCACTATGGCCGAAGGTGTGGGGGGCTCTGATTGGCCAATCCTCACTCATATTCCCTTCCCTGGAGCAAGGGTGGGATGAGCTCCGCTCAAGCTAGTGGACAGAGAATGAGAGAAAGGGGTGGTTCCCATGGGAGAATCAGGGGTTCTTACCCAAAGAAGGCGGGGAATGGATACATGGCAGGTAGACAGACGCTCACCTACTCTTGGTGTGTTCAGGTTTTGGCCGAGGTAGCATGGACAGTGTTGGAGCTTGGGGTACAGTATTGCCATGTTGCTTTTCTTAAAATACTATCTTCACCATGTCATACATAATGGGTCCTAGGCACCCACTATGTCAAGTCTAAGTTGTTCTAGGCCTTCAGGGTGCTCCAGACTCCATTCCCACCATCTAGTTGGGGAGCACGGAGAGTCAGGAATGTCCTTGGTGGGCAGACACTGTTTAAATAGAGACCTACCTAGAGGGTGAATAGTTGTTAGCAGGTGACAGGGGATCAGGTGGAAGGAAGGATGCCTCAGGCAGAGGAAAAGGCATTTATGAAAGCCTAGCAGGGCAAGGGAAGCAGGGCACATTGGCAGAACTCAGGTGATTCAGCAGGGGAGCGTTCATGGAATGTGAGGACCCTAGCACAGAGCCATGCTTGGGAGAGTCTCCAGAGGCCAGGTCCCCAGGGGCCTTGTAAATCCTGTTAAGGAATTCAGACTATGTGTGAGAACAGTAGGGAGCCATGAAGGTTTTTAACCACAGGAAGGCTGTGGTCTAGCCGAAGCTGGCAGAATGGATTGGAAGAGGGCCAGACTGGAGGTGGGCATTCACGTTGGGGGCTGCTGCCGTCCTCTGGTGAATTACGGTATCAGCTGTTGTCATCCAGGTGTATCTCCCATTAGTGGTCACGGGAGACCACCACTGACACACACACCTCACATGTCCACTTGAGCTCCCCTACTCTATTCTTCCTGCCCATTCAAATGTCTAGCTCTATCCCCAAAACGCCAGTTCTTCCCTAAATATTGCTCTGATGACTTCAGCCAACAAGAGTTTTGCTGTCTGCTGGGCATGGTGTCTCACACTTATAATCCCAGCACTTTGGGAGGCCGAGGCAGGTGGATCACCTAAGGTCAGGAGTTCGAGACCAGCCTGGACGACATGGTGAAAGTCTGTGTCTACTAAAAATACAAAAATTAGCTGACCTGTAATCCCAGCTACTCAGGAGGCTGAGGCAGGAGAATCACTTGAACCCAGGAGGTGAAGATTGCAGTGAGCCAAGATCGCACCATTGCACTCCAGCCTGGGCGACCGAGCGAGAATCTGTCTCAAAAAAAAAAAAAAAAAAGAGAATTTGGCTGTCTTCTCTAACTTCTCTTGTGCCGATTCACACTGTCCCACACAGTTAACACATTATTATATACTTCTCATCGCCAAAGAGCCGGTTGACTGTTAGCTCCTCTACATTCTTAAAGTTTCATCCCAACCTTGAGTTAGAAGCTCATGAAGCTGGCCGGGGTTCCTGTCCTTTGGCTATCAGACATATTCTTCCTTTGTTACATATCTTTTTGTTATTTTCTCCCAGTTTGAACGTTAGCATCATGAAGGCCTGTATGGCTTGTTCAGCTAGGTGCTGTCAGATGCCAGCACAGGACCTGGCAGATAGTAAGCAAGCAACAAATATTTGTCACAGGATGAACAAGAGGAAGACCTCTGTTTTCAGAAAAGGCCAGCCTTTTCCCAACAACTGCTTATTCTCCCCAGTTTTGGTCACAGTGCCTGCGCCACAGCCATGACTGTCTGTAGGGCTGAAAGCCCTGCCTACACCCTGCACATTCCCGGCCCCGTCTCACTCGCCGGCCCTGTTTGACATCTGTGGGGGATGATTCACCAGGGGAAGCATTGCCGGTGAACACCTTCTCTAATCCTGTAGGCTGATTCCACCCTGCTTGAAGCTTCTTGTCCTGCTGGCCGGAAGGCTGAACACTGACCAGATGGTGGTTTTCAGGACACAGAGTGGGACACCTTGGGGAATGTCTGCAGGGCCTCTGCCGAAGTGCTGAACCAGCCAGACAGACACAGGGTCTGTGTCCCCCATTCCTCTACCACACCTGAGGCATTGTTATTTGGAGCTGTGTGTACATTGGGGGGTAACTTTCTAACCCCCGCCCCCCTGCCCCAGACCTCCTGTCGTTCTACTTATCCTTTCTCGTGCCCCAGCTTGGGAATATACATTTCAAAATCTTCACTTAGGAGCTTCTAATAAGCACATTATGGTACAAGGCATAAAACTTACAGAAAATGCTGTCACTGAAATGAACTTGGACCTAGTATTTCTTTCTCTGAAATGGACTGAATTGCTAATTTTTGAAGGGGATGGGGCTTTATTAGTAGGGGTTTAACTCGTGAACTCAGTGACTCTCTTGAGAAAGCAGAGTCTATTGAGGCGGGCCTCATTTACGTCCATTGTCCTTGGTGATGCACCTTGAGTGTGTTAGTTGCAGTTTCTCTTCTCCAGGCATTTCAGGCTCCGAAGTTCATCAGTCAGTGGAGAGTTAGCTAATGGGGAAGGTCGGATATTGAGACTGCATCTGCAGAGCTCCTGCTGGGGATATGAGAATGCTGGCTCTTTTCCAGACAAATGGGAGTGAGAGTCCCTTGTAAGGACTTTCTGTGAGATCTGATAGTATATTCCTGCCTTTTTGGTTTGTTATTGATCTATTTCGTTTTTTTGTATGTTCGGCATTCAAAACCTCATGTAAATGCTTGGCCAATCAAATTGCTGTTTACTACATTGTTTGTATTTCTATACTCCTAGGAGGGTTATAATCATGGGGTCTGAGTCAGACTGCCTGGTCCTAACCTAGGTACCCCCTATGCTGCACTGGGGCCCTGGGCAGGTGCCTCAGCTGCCAGAGCATCATCCCCAAAGAGTTGAATGTTTCCGGGATTAAATGAAGCACTGGAGAGAGCCTGGCAGTAATAGGAAGCTTCAGCATTTACTAAGGTAGAGAGAAAACATTATCATTGTGACAATGGTTATCATTATAAAAGAAAAATTTTAATTTGTTGTCATTAAGTGTCCAAGGTAATCATTCTGTTCTTTGAAACTTTTCTGAGTTAAGGACAGAGCTTTGAACATAAAGATGGTCGTAGCAACTTTGTTGTCACCCAAACAGGAATCTTAAACCTCTTCAAAAGAGTTGCTACTGTGCTTGTCCTTAAATGGCATACTATGTAGCCATTACAGATATTTGCAAACAGTTGTCAATAACCAAAAAAATGCTTTTGTTTTAGCTGAGGTGGGAAAAAAGATTGGCATGGGAATGGATAATGCAACATGACCTCAACTATGTAAATATCCATAGCGAAGAAGAAGACCCAAGGAAATAGATCACAGCTCCAGCAGCAGTCATCTCTGGGCGGCACAGTCACCATTTCTCTTTCATTGTTGTCAAAGTTTCCAACCTCTTTAAAGTGAATGTTACTTTTGTAATCAGAAGGTTATGAAAATGGGCTGGGCGCAGTGGCTCATGCCTGTAATCCCAGCACTTTGGGAGGCCGAGGCAGGCAGTCCACTTGAGGTCTAGAGTTTGAGACCAGCCTGGCCAATGTGGTGAAACCCCAACTCTACTGAAAATACAAAAATTAGCTGGGCATGGTGCCTGCGCCTATAATCCTAGCTACCGGGGAAGTTGAGGCAGGAGAATCACTTGAACCCAGCAGGCAGAGGCTGCAGTGAGCCAAGATCATGCCACGGCACTGCTGCCTGGGCAGCATAGCGAGACTGATTATCAAAAAAAAAAAAAAAAAAAAAAAAAAGGCTGGGGGTGTGGCTTATGCCTATAATCCCAGCACTTTGGAAGGCCAGGGTGGGCGTATCATTTGAGGTCAGAAGTTTGAGATTAGCTTGACCTACATAGTGAAACCCCATCTCTACTGAAATACAAAAATTAGCCAGGTATAGTGGCAGGCTCCTGTAATCTCAGCTACTCGGTAGTCTGAGGCAGGAGAATTGCTTGAACTCAGGAGGCGGAGGTTGCAGTGAACTGAGATTGTGCCACTGCACTCCAGCCTCTGCCACGGAGCAAGACTCGCTCTCAAAAAATAAAAAGTTATTAAAACGTTTATATCTCTGAGGTGGTTGAATTACTTGATCTTCCAAAGCCCTGGAATTAGGTACAGCATTAAAACATTAAATCTTAATCCATTCAGCCTTTTCCCTCCATTACATTCAAGCAAGTGTATATTGAGCATCTCTTCCTAAAATATTGTGTAAAATGGTGTGCTAAGGCATTGTGGGACAGAAAGATGAGCAAGGTGAAGGTGTAACCCCCATTGAGCCTTGGAGCTTGAAATCTAGTGGGTATTTTTATATACCAGCAAAAGACATTTAGAAAACAAATATTTCAAACAATATCATTTACAATAGCATTAAAAAATATCGACTGCCTAGGAGCAGATGTAACAAAATATCTGCAAGACTCCTGTCAAGCAAGCGTGGAAGGAAATGCTGTAAATATCAGAATGTAACACTATTGGAAATATGTCACTTCTCTCCAAATTTAGCCAGAGATGTAGGGCAAGTTTAAGGAAATTTTAGCAGGTATTTTTGTGGAAATGGAGAAGGTGATTTTTAAATGTATATGGAAATTAAAAGAGCCAAGAATAGCCAATATAGTATTGAAAAACAAGGAAAGAAGTTGGAGGACTTAATTACCCCATGGCAAGATTTACTGCAAAGCTGCAGTAATCAGACAGCAGGGTCTTCCTACAAGGAGAGACAAATAGATCAATGATACTGGAGGATCCAGAATGAGACCCGCACAGGTAGTCACCTGATTAATGACAGTGATGGGGCTGGAGCGCAATATAGAAGTGAGGGCCTTTTCTGTAAATGGTGCTGGGTCAAGTAGATTTCCATACAGAAAAAAATGATTTTGGCCAATACCTCATATCATACACAGAAATCAGTTCCAGATGGACTCGAAGTCAAAATGTAAAGGGTAAAACAGTAACTTTGTTAGAGGTAAACAGCGTTTCGTTATAACCTTCGGCTAGGTAAGAACCTCTTAAGTTTGATACAAGAAATACCATCCAAGGGAAAGACTGATAAATTGAACTACATTACAATTAAGAATCTCCGCTCATTCAAAGACCAGTATAAAGACAGCGGAAAGGTAAGCCACTCACTGACGGAGAAAGTATTTGCAACATGTATCTCCAGTAAAGGATTTGTGGTCAGAGTATTTAAAGAACTCTACCAAACAAGCAAGAAAAAGCCATGCAGCCTAATTTTAAAAATGGGCAAAGGACTTGCACAGGCACCTCACAAAAGAAGATATTCAAACAGTCCATAAACATGTACGAACAGGCATCCAGCTACATTCACGCAAGAAAGCCCCCATGCAGTATCACTACATACCCAGGAGATGGCGCCACCAACCAGGGCAAAGAACACCAAGTATTGAGAGGCCGAGAAACAAATGGAACCCTCAGATGCTGCTTCCCGGCCCAGGGCTGTTGGCGAGCTTCTGAACGTCCCCAAACCTCACTTGCTGCCTTGTCCTGTGCGGTGGCAACAGTGTTCACATCTTCAGGTTACTGTGAGTCTGCAGATCACACGAAGCCCTTCCAGAGAACCAGGCACATGAGGGCTCCTCGAATCTTCTTTTCAGGACTTACTGCCCTGCCCTTTCTGCTATAAGGGCTTTCTGGTAGTTACTAGGAATTTCCCCCCCAGAGATTATTTAACGAAAGCAACGATAACAATAGCTAGCACTTGTATCATACTTAGTAACTGCCAGGTTAGTTATCCATTATCTCTCAACACCACCAGAATAGGTAGATACTAAAGTATTTAGGTACCGTTGCTGTTCCCATTTTACAGATGAGATAACTGAGGTGCACAGAGAGAAAGTAACTTGCTCAAGATCACCCAGCTAATAAGTGATGGAGATGTGCTCAGACCCAGGCATTCCAGTGTCTGTGATAACCATATGCTTTCATTATACCAGTGTTTGTAATTAACCATATACTCCAGTGCTTCTCAGGTAATACCAGACTTTCTCTATTTCCTGCTCTGGTTTCGCTGAACTGTTCGATTACAACTCCTCCCCTGAAGTCCTCTTTCCTTGACTCTTTGAATCTAGCCTGATCTCTTTTCCCTGGAATATTCTTTGGATAATGGAGTAATAAGATGAATAATGGCCCGCATCACAATAACCATAATCTAATCACAATGGCAGCCAAGCTCACTTCTGTTGAGTCCTCGCTGTGTGGCAGGCACCGTGCTCGGCTCTTTCTGTGCATGACCTCTCTGGAACAACCCAGTGAGGAAGCCTTGACTGTTCCCACCACTGTGTAGAATCTAAGTTGCAGAGAGGTGAAGCGCCTTGTCCAAGGCCACAGTTAGGAAGTGGCAGGGCCAGAGGTCGAGCCCAAGTCTGTCTGCAGACTCCAAAGCCTGAGCTCTTCTCCATAGCTCTGCTCTGTCACTTTTCGTGTCTGGCATTTGGATCCCTGGGTATGTTCAGTTGTGCATGCTTTCATCCAAGTTATGTTCACAAAGACCATCGCTGCCCCCTTCAGCATTTCCTGAACACCTGCTATGTATCAGACGTTTGGGGTCACCAAGATCAAGAAGATAATGGTGCTGACCTTGAGGAACTGAGGTCTAGTAAGGGAGGCAGATCTTTGTAAAGGAGGGTGGGCTGTGCAGTAGCAATGTGTATGGGTGCACAGGTGCCAGTGAGGAGGGAACAATTAAATCCACCTGGGTGGGGGAATGGGGAAGGCTTTACCAAGAGATGCCTAAGCTGGGCTTTGAAATATAAGTAAGAGTTTGCTGGTTGACAAGGACAGCAAGGACATTCTAAGCAGAAAGCCCCGTCAATTGAAGTCTGATGTGGTCGTAAAGAATTTAAAATTGCCTCTCCCTCTTGGGGATCTTAAGGGCAGACTCACTCACCTAAGCCACTGCCTCCCACTGGCTAGGAGTATAATGTGTGATGCTATTAGATGCACACAGAAGAGAATTCCAGAGTGAAGGAGAATCCACCCTTCCCCCACATCGCCAGCGATGCCTTCTCACTGGCGGGGTGTCGGGCATATGGTGGCCTACGTGGAGAGTGTCACTGATGGCTACAGCTAGAGTGGTGCAGTGGCTGTAAAACTTCAGTGGGATTGGGGCCCTGCACCAGAAGTCCAATTCACTGGGTCTGGGACAGCTTACAAGGGTGATTCTGGTGCAGGATGCCTGGGAACTGCAATTTGGAAAACTGCTCTTCGAAACTCTTGGGGAAGACGCACTTGAGGCAAGATGAAGATGTAGATTTCGGAGTAGGTCCTCCAGCAGTTCATCCCAGGGTAGTTCAAGTGCTGTTTGAGTTCCCTAATCACACAGGGGAACTGGCCCCATACCCCCACCTGAAGCCCCATGGGTAGATTTGGATACAAATGGTTGAGGATTTGTGTTTTTTGGGGGCTCTTCTCATTACTGCATATTAAAAATCACATACAATTTCTAATTAATAAATTAATTAAATGCTTGATTTTATACTTTATGTCTTTATTCTATACTTTATGTCTTTAAAGCATAACAAACATAACAGTATTAATAAATAAACTCCAGCTCCTTTAAATAGCAGATCTTTCTTTATTGTTCCATCTTCAAGGTTCTTCCTCTTTATATCTTACCCATTTTTAGAAATTATAGATGGAACAATCCTATCTAGCCCTTTCCTTCCCTGCTCTCACCAGACCCCCAGCCCTTTAAACTTAAGATGGCCATAAAGAAATTAGGAGGAGAGGGGACTTTTCCTGAGTCACTTTCTCTTGACATCTGCTTTTCCTTCTCAAGCCTGAGCTCTCTTGACGGGTAAAGTTACCTGGTTCTGTGGGCCCTGGAGAAGCTGTCTTAAAAGCTGTGCCTGACAGCACTCCCGGGGCATTCAGCCAGGCTTCTGGTACCTGCACTGCTCAGGACTGGCCTCGGTGATTCTTTTGGTCTCCCCTACTAGCAAAGAGGCCTTGAGGACTGGACAATGTCTACCTGTCTCTGCTCCAGCACCTGGCATCCAGGCCTATTTGGGTAGATGAAATATAGCACCATAGCCTCTCCAGCCATTGATTGATTGAGACAGAGTCTTGCTCTGTCACCCAGTGTGGAGTGTAGTGACGCGATCTCGGCTCACCGCAGCCTCCGCCTCCTTCGAGCAGTGCTACTTGCCTCAGCCTCCCTAGTAGCTGAAATTATAGGTACCCACCACCATGCCTGGCTAATTTTTGTATTTTTTAGTAGAGATGGGGTTTCGCCATGTTGACCAGGCTTGTCTTAAACTCCTGACCTCAGGTGATCCACCCGCCTCAGCCTCCCGGTGTGCTGGGATTACAGGCATGAGCCACTGTGCCCAGCCAGCCCATTTAATTCTGTGAATTTAACAGTCTTTAATCAGCAAATAAGACCTTTGCCCTTGGACTACAGACCACTCATATCATTTAAGCCATCAGGTCTGACGGGCATTCTGCACTTGAGGAGGGCTAGTGAGCATTCCAGGGGGAATTGCATGTGATTTTTGCCCCAGCATCTGCCCTGGGACCCAGCCGTCCTAAGCTGTGGCTCCATTGCTCTGAATCTCAACATTAGCCTGGCTGCAGGTCTTGTGTTAGGCATCCAGCCTGAGACGTATGTCCCCACTTGTTCTGATGGCATCAGCACTACGGGGAGTGTGTGAAACAGGCTGTGCCTGCTTCTCCCTCAGTCCTGCTGAATCCTAATCTCCGAGGAGGCTCCAGGAGCCCCCACTTGATCCAGTTCTCTAGGTGATTCTCTTGCACACTGCAGTTTGAGAGTAGCTGACTTCAAGGGTTCGATTATTTTTTTTTGTCTCTGTCTGTGTTAGTGTGTCCTTGGTTTAACCCTTAAAGCATTGTCTGCTGTTTTTCTTGGGTTGTGAGTTATGTCTAATCTGAATGGGAAATTGTACTACCCAAACCTGAAAAAGCACTGCTGTATTGTCTCCAAAATATTGCTAATGGTCATTGAACTTGGCTTGCATTTCAGCTGGTAACCTTTAATTTCCTTTTGTCTATTTTCTCTCAGATATCTGTACCACGTTTTGACCAAAAACACCACAGTCACAGAACAGAACCGGAACCTGCTAGTGGAGACCATCCGCTCCATCACTGAGATCCTCATCTGGGGAGATCAGAATGACAGCTCTGTATTTGAGTAAGGGTTTCTCATGATTGCTGTTTTTTGATGATTCGTCTTTGAATGTTTTTCTGAATGTATACCATGAATCATTCCTGATGATGTCAGGATTTAATCTTGCCCAGATATCTATCTCTACCTAGCTACAAAAAAAAAAATGCCCTTGAAACACTATAGAAATGCAAGCCAAAAATGGGGAAGTTATGGAAATGAGTGTCTCTAGAAAACCTGAAAATGTCATGGGTAATTTTCCTCTAGATTGTGTCTGATTCTTTTCCCAAAGGAAAGAGAACTTGTCTGGGTGGCTAGATTGTACATGAACAGAAGGCCCGTGCCCTGGGGAGTCACTGAGGGCTCCCAGTTGCCACGTTTACTGATGACCATGCACAGGGCTGAGCTCCCAATGCGACAATCCAGCTAAGTTTCCCACCCACCCCATCGTGGAGGCCCTGTTGGTGTCCCCCTTTTGGCTCAAGGTCACATAGGTGGTAAGCGGTGGAAAGGTGACACACGCCCAGAGTCTGTGAGGGGTTACCCCGACTCTCGTACTTCCTAGGTGAGCAGCCCTCAGCCAGGCTGTTTATCTCCCGAAGCCTCAGTTTCTTTACCTTTGAAGGAGAGAGAACAGGTTCTCTTTGTCTAGTGCCTAGCACAGGAATAAATGACAGCAAATGATAAAGACAGGTGTGCGTCACTGGACAGTTGAAAAGCAAGGACCGCCGGGTGTGGTGGTTCACACCTATAATCTCAGAGCTTTGGGAGACTGAGGCAGGAGGATCGCTTGAGCCCAGGAGTTCGAGACCAGCCTGGGCAACACAGGGAGACCCCAGCTCTACATATAATGAAAATATTAGTTATGCATGGTGGTGTGCACCTGTGGTCCCAGCTACTCAAAAGGTTGAGGTAGGAGGATTGCCTGAGCCCAGGAGGTCCAGGCTGCAATGAACCATGATTGTGCCACTGCACTCCAGCCTGGGTGACAGAGTGAGACCATGTCTCAAAGAAAAAAAGCAAGGGCTGTAAACTGCAAGCTACCTCCCTAATAGGCCTGCCTTGATCTCTTAGTGCAGAAGGGTTTGGGACTGGGTTATGACAACCACCAAACGTGTGTGTGTGTGTGTGTGTGTGTGTGTAAAAAAGTGTATTCTCAATTATAAATATTGAGGCTACTTTTAAAACTCATTTTTGAAAAGTAAAGGTGTTCTATTTTTAACCTGGCCTCTTATTAGATATCCTAATAAAAAGGATATTACCTTTCATGTTTTCAGACAGAATTAGACAGCACTGAGCAAGTTCCTGAATATATGTTCAGGATAGTTTTATATTTTCATCAGTAAGGTTATCTAATAAAGCTACTTATGGAGATGCAAACTCCTCAGAATGCAAACCTGTAAACACTAGCTATGATCTCCAAAGCAAAACATGAGTAATTAAATTGTGTTTATACATGGAACTAGCTTTGTTTAAGGATCCATGGGGAATTTGGTTTGGTTTGCCTTGGTTTTTTTAGATGGAGTCTCTCTCTGTCGCCCAGGCTGGAGTGCAATGGCACGATCTCAGCTTACTGCAAGCCCTGCCTCCCGGGTTCAAGTGATTTACCTGCCTCAGCACCCCCCGAGTAGTTGGGATTACAGGCATGCACCACCACGCTGGGCTAATTTTTGTATTTTTAGTAGAGACAGCGTTTTGCCACATTGGCCAGGCTGGTCTCAAACTCCTGACCTCAGGTGATCTGCCTGCCTCAGCCTCCCAAAGGGCTGGGCATTTGTTTGTTTTTTTAAATATCTTTTTGGAAATGAGAAACACCCTTGGGTTAAAGATTAGAAACTGTGTCCCCTTGACTAGAATGGACTTTTTTTTTTTTTTTTTTTTTGAGACAGGGTCTTTCTATGTTGCCCAGGCTGGTCTCAAACTCCTGGGCTCAATGATTCTCCCTCCTCAGCCTCCCAACATGCTGGGATTACAGGCATGAGCTACTGCACCCTGCCTAAAATGGACTTTCTTAGTCCGTCTGTCATCTTAGAAAACCTGCTGAACTCCTGGAGTCCCTGTGTTCCTTAAACAGCTGCTCCACAAGGTCCTCAAGAAAATTTTGGTTTTACTACATTTTAAAATTTTGGAATAATTTTAGATTTATAGAAAAGTTGCAAAGATAGTACAGAAAGTTCCCATTGTAAGCGTCTTATATTACTAGGGTACATTGGACGAAACTAAGAAACCGACATTGATACAGTGTTATTCAGTCAGCTTCAGCCCCCATATGGATTTGGCCAGTTCATTCCTATCTCCTTTCTGTCCTAGGATCCCATCCATCTTCCCACAGTGCATTTGGTTGTTGTTTCTCCCCAGCCTCCTCTCCTCTCTGACTTTTTTTTAGTCTTCCCTTGTTTTTACAACCTTGAAAGTTTTGAGAAATGCTGGCCGGGTCTCCTGTGGAACATCCCCCAGTCTGGGTTTGTCTCCTGTTTTTCTCGTGATTAAACTGGCAGTGAAGGGGAAGAATGCTGTAGGGGTGAAGCGCCCCCTCGTGGCATCATAGCAGGGCACTCGTGATAGCCCCGTGACGTCCTGGTGATGTTACCTTTATCACCTGGTTAAGGTGCTGCCTGCTAGGTTTCTGTACTGTAAAGCTACTCTTTTCTCCTTTCCCTACACTGTTCTTTAGAAGAGAGTCACTGAGTCAACCCCAGCTTTTCATGATGAGGGGGTGGGGGCTAAGGTCTACCTTCTAGAAGGGAGTAGTATCTACATGTATTATTTGAAATTCTTCTGCATGGAATGTTTGTCTCTTGTTTCTCAGTTGTTTATGCAGTCGTTTGCTTATATTACTGTGGACTCGTGGATATTTTATACTCGTAGGTAATAATTCAGTATAATTCAATGTTATTATTTTGTTGCTCAAGTAGTTTCAGCTTTGGCTACTAGGAGCTCTTTCAGGTTGGTTCTTGTGTCCCCTTGATAAGCTCTCTTCCTTTTGTTTTTTGAGCACTTGTTACTTTTGGTACTATAAAGCACTCCAGTCCTACAATCTGCCGATTTTCTGTGGAGTTGCCCACTCCACTATGGAAATTTTTAAAAATCTAGGTTCATGGATTTTATGCTAGACCTACTAAGCCAATCCCTGGGGCAAGATCTAGGTACAGACATTTTAACGAGTTTCCAAGTTGGTCACAGTGCGGCAGTGAGTTTGCTGGTGACACTGAGGAGTCACTGATAAATGCAACTTGAACTGGAGGTAGACAAAATAGGCCAAATGACAGAAATACTCTGGAGGTCGACATGAATGGCATTTACAGGCAGACGGGCTCTCAGAGTTGGAGATCGTAAGGGTCTTTTTTAGGCCATTTAAATTCATTCATGTACTCGTTCATGGATTCAGACAGAATCCGGCAGCACTGAGTAAGTTCCAGGCCTGTGACCGTCCCCCACTGTGGAGATGCCAGACAAGGGCAGAGAGGCACCCACAGCTGAGTCAGCCAGCAGGCACACCTCGTTCCCTCTGAGTGTCCCAAATGCAAGAGTTTTAGTTCGAGTACAGAGAACACACGACTAGAAACGTCATTCTCTTCCTTTAAAGAAAGGTACTGGGTGGTCTGTTTCCTTTTCAAGACTGAAAGAGCCAACATGTACCCTCAGGAGCCAATGCCGCTAGGCTGTGTACAGACAGGTATCCTATCCACAAGGAGGAAGGCAGAAATAGACTTAGGGATGGGTTAGTAGGGTTTCTCCACCACATCAGTACCTGTGTATTTCTTTCCAGTTATTTTCCCCTAGAACTTAACAATTTGGGAACCAAAGCTCGCCTTTTTTTTTTTTTTTTAAAGCTCTGCCACTCAGGCTGGAGTTCAGTGGCCTGATCATATCTTACTGTAGCCTTAAACTCCTGGGCTCAAGCGATCCTCCCACCTTAGCCTTCTGAGTAGCCGGGACTTCAGGCGTGCACCACCACCTAAATTTTTTTTCTTTTTTTTTTTTCTTTTTTTTTTTTTTTTTTATATACGGTTTCTAGCTTTGTCACCCAGGCTGGAGTGCAGTGGCGTGATCTCTGCTCACTGCAACCTCCATCTCCCGGGGTCAAGCAGTGCTCCTGCCTCAGCCTCCTGAGTAGCTGGGATTATAGGCGTGTACCACCATGTCCAGCTAATTTTTGTATTTTTAGTAGAGACGGGGTTTCACCATGTTGGTCAGGCTGGTCTCGAACTCCTGACCTCGTGATCTGACCGCCTGGGCCTCCCAAAGTACTGGGATTACAGGTGTGAGCCACTGCATCAGCCTTTTTTTCTTTTGTGTAGAGACAGGGGTCTTGTTATTTTGCCCAGGTTGGGTCTTGAACCAGCCTCAAGCGATCCTCCTGCCTCAGCCTCCCAAAGTACTGGGATTACAGGCATCAGACACTATTCCCAGCTCTAAAACTCATTTTATACTCAGAATTATCTTAATCCTTTGCTGGGAATTCCCGTTGTGGCAGATAACAATGCGTGGGATGATCTGTTGTGTCTATAGATACCTTGGGGGAGAGTAATACTTGTGTTGTGAATGAAACCAGATAATAATTTCAGTTTCGATATGTGGAAGCAAACCATTGACCCTTTTCCATTCTCTCCCCAGCTTCTTCCTGGAGAAGAATATGTTTGTTTTCTTCTTGAACATCCTGCGGCAAAAATCAGGCCGTTATGTGTGCGTTCAGCTGCTGCAGACCTTGAACATCCTCTTTGAGAATATCAGTCACGAGACCTCACTTTGTAAGGACATTCCTTGGTATTTGCCTCTGTACTGCTGGGCATCTAGCAGGGTGAAGTTTGGCATGGTTTTCTCTGTCTGTGCTTCTTGAGTGTATTAGTCTGCTTGGGCTGCCCTAACAAAATACCGTAGACTGAGTGGGTTAAACAACAGAAATTAGTTTTCTCACTGTTCTGGAGGACAGAAGTCCAAGACTGACCAGGCATGGTGTCTCATGCCTGTAACCCCAGCACATTAGGTGGCCAAGGTGGGCAGATGACTTAAGCTCAGGAGTTTGAGAACAGCCTGGACAACAAGGTGAAACCCCATCTCTACAAAAAATGTAAAAATTAGCTGGGTGTGGTGGTGTGCACCTGTAGGTCCAGCTACTCAGGAGGCTGAGGTGGGAAAATTGCTTAAGTCAAGAAAGTGGAGACTGCAGAGAGCCATGATTGCGCCACTGCATTCCAGCCTGGGTGATAGAGCAAGATTTTGTCTCCAGCAACAAAAAAGATCAGGCTGCCATCAGGGTTAGTTTCTGGTGAGGGCTCTCTTCCTGGCTTGCAGACGACCACCTTCTTGCTGTGCATGGCCTTTCATCTATGCGTGAGTGGAGAGAGATTGAGAGAGAGGCAGCTGGTGTCTCTTCTTCTTAAAGGGACATCAGTCCTATTGGATGAGAGCTACCATCCTTATGACCTCATTTAACCTTAATTACCTCCCGCAAAGGCCCTGTCTTCAAATATAGTCACAAGCAGGGTTAGAGCTTCAACGTAGGAACTTGGGGACACAGTTGAGTCCCTAACCCTGTATGGTGAGTACTATGAGAGGGTTCCCCTCTGCTGATGATGCTGGGTGTGTTTGCAGTTCTTTATGACTTGCTGTTAAAGAGTTGGGGTCACTGAATCATCAGCCAACAGAATAAGCACTGGAAGTAGCAGGACAAGGAAGACCTCGGCTGGAGAGCAGGCAAGGGTGTGCGCTTTGGTACCGACCCTGCTGCTTCAGTCCTGCCACCTGGCTAGTGTGTGACTCCAAAACAGCCCTCACTAAGCCTCAGTTTCTTCATCCGTAATAACCACCCCTGAGAGGCAGGTGCCGTCAGTGCTTTTCATTTTAACACCCAGGCGCCAGCCCTAGCAAAGCCAGAATAGAGAAGGGTTTTATCCCAGGCGATTAGCTCAGTGGGCTTCAGCGAGGGGACACTTGGCATCATCTAGAGATGTTCTTGGGGATGCCACTGGCATCTAGTGGATAGAGGGTGGGGATGCTACTATACATTAAGGATAAGCCTCCACAACAGCCCAAATTGTCCCCAGTGCTGAGGCTGAGAAACCCTGGTTTGGTTCCTAATCCTCCACACTAGAGTGCTAGCTTTGTTATTCCGAGGGGACTTCACCAAGCCCTGGTCCTGCCCACCAGAAGTGGGAGACAAGTGGCCAAATGTCTGTATTAGAGGTAGGCTCTAAGTCCCCAGGACAGGTATGAAAAAAGTGTCCAGTGGGTAGAAGGAGGTAGAGATGGTGGCATTCCTCTAGCCAAAAGGGAGAGAAGGGACTGCTGAGTGATGGCTCTCACAGCTGCCGCTAGGTGGTGCTGCTGCCTCAGAGACGCTTCCTGGTAGCAGTAATGCTTCCTGGTGACTGCAGGTTGACAAATACGGGCCAACTCCTGTCTCCGTAAATGGTTTCCCTTGTTACCAGTGCCTGTTTCACTGGATATGAAATGACTGTGGTTTCTGGAAGCTCTGAGGTGAAGATCCTACTCAGCGGCACAGGCCCTGGATTCAGACTGAATCAGGTCCCAGGCTCGATTTTGCCCCACACTCCCTGCATGCGCCTGGACAGTGAAGGTTCCGAGCTGCTGTCTGTGCATCTGTCAAGAAGAGAGCATAGTGTCTGCAGCATAGAGTGGCTGGAGGTGTGAGCGTGAGAGCAGTTGTGCAGGGTCTGGCGGATAGGACATGGCCATGGCATTGGTTTTATCTTTTAAGGCTGCGTTGCCCTCAGTTCCCTGCCCTGGGAAGCCTCTCAAAGCCCAGCTAGGCGAAGGGCAACTAGATTGAGATGGGGGTGGGGCAGTCAAAGCTTACGGCTTTAGAGGGTTTCTCTGAATCATGTGACTTTTAAAAAGTATATATATTTAGTGTGTACAGCTTGATTTAATATATACACAAACAAAAATACGTATACATTGTGAAATAATCACTGCAATCGAGAGAATTAACATATCCATCCCCTCACATTTGTGTGTGTATGGGGAGGGGTGTGTGCCCCCATTGTGTGATGAAAATATGTCAGACCTACCCTCTTAGCAGATTTCAGGTCTGTAACACAGGAGGGTTAACCGGAGTCACTGTGCTGTTCGTGAGAGCTCCGGAACTTACTCATCGAGCCTGGTACCCTTTGATCAGCGTCTCCCCATTTCCCCTCCTCCCCAGTCCCTGGAAGACTCTCTGCTTCTATGAATTTGACTGTTTTAGATTCTCCCTACAAGTGAGATCATGCAGTATGTGTGGCTTTTCTTGTCCTCGGACCAAAAAAGGTGCCCTGCTGTGAGAAACCTGGTCAGATGTCCCTGGCTATATAGCCCCTTCACCACAGTGCTTTTATAAGCCCTGCAAAAAGGATAGAAATCATTGCACATTTACAGAACTCAGATTTGTAAGGCGTGAGGAGGATAGATGACCTTTGCTTTTGTTTTCTAACCACCGAAGAAGAAATGTCCTCATTGTCAAATAACAAAAAGCCAAATGTTCGAAAAATATAGTCAAGTTTCTGCAGGATTTCACCGTAACAATCAATTGTGCATCAGCCATTCTGCTGTTTGCTTTTCTCTTTCCCACCCTCCCAGCGTATCTGAGCTCTCATTGTCCCCTTCTGTAACCCTGGCTGCTTTGGGTTAGGAGCTGCAGCTTGTGCCATGATCTATTTAACCTGACCGTGGGCATTTAGGTGGTTTCCAGCTTTTCACTCTTACAAGCAGCCATTTCACAAGTGCACCTGTTGCCTGTTGGGGTCAGTGACCTAAGTGACAGAGTCCCGAGAGACTGAGATTACGTACAGGCTCCCGGGTTTATTAGAAAAGGATACCACAGAAAGTCAGCCACAGTGAGGGGGCAGTAGTAGAAAAATCCCAGTCTGATAATAGAGACGCCTCCAGCTGTCTTATGGTGGTCCCCCACCACCCACAGAGTCATCTCTTGGAGGCCCTGGAAAAGTCCCTACTGGGGAGTGGAGGAGCCTGTTGCTGTCCCAGCTCCAGGGTGCCACTAAGAGACTCACAGCTGCACAGCATGAAGCTCCCAGCATGGCGTCTGTGCTGCTGGTGGCCTGATAGCCACTAACCAGTCACTACAGGGCTCTGTAAGACACCCCAACAGCTCCTTATCCCGCTAGCCCATTACCCCTCCCTACTTGTCCTCAGCAACAGCCAGAATGACACAATGTAAAAGAAGTGCTCCGGGTATCAGAACCACCTGGGCAACATGTTACCCATGTTAGATTCCAGGTGGATAAATAAACTGTGGCCTGTTCAGAGAATGTAATACTATATAGGAAAAAAGAAAAGAGGAAGACAGGAAAAGAAAAAAAGGAATGAACTCCTACCGCTGCATACATAGCAACCTGGAAAGCCCTCAGATGTGGTAATAAGTGAAAGGGGCCACACACAGGAAGTGTCAGTACTGTCTGCTTCCATTAGGTGAGGTTCAAGGACAAACACAATGAGTCTCACATGCTAGAAGCAGAACAGGGGTTGCATGGGGGTAGCAGGTACTGACTGGGCAGGGGCGTGAGGGAGCCTTTTGGAGAGCTGGGAGTGTCAGATGTGGGACCTGGATGATGCTTACGCCATGTGTATATGTAAAACTCCATCATGCTGGATACTTAGGGTTTGTGAGGTATTTGTATGTATGTAAAACACATACGTATGTTGTATGAGTTCATTCTCATGGGTCTGTAAGACACATATGTATGTTGTATTGGTCCATTCTCTGAGAATGTATGTAAACTTAAGTGTTTTACATACATAGATAAGTGTTTCACATAGATAGATATAAGGCTGCGTAATTTATAAGAGAAAGAGGTTTAATCGACTTACAGTTCAGCATGGCTGGGGAGGCCTCAGGAAACTTACAATTATGGCAGAAGGGGAAGCAAACACGTCCTTCTTCACATGGCAGCAGCAAGGACAAGAATGAGTGCCCAGCAAAGGGGGAAGCCCCTTAAGAACTCACTATCACAAGAACAGGATGGGGGAAACCACACCCATGATTCAATTATTTCCACCTGGTCTTTCCCACAACACCTGGGGATTATGGGAACTACAATTCAAGATGAGACTTAGGTAGGGACACAGCCAAACCATGCCATGCGTGTCCGTGTATGTATAGTTCCACATATGTCAAGCTGTCCACTTAGGAAATATGATATATATAACTCATCTTAAAAAAATTAAGCTTCCTATGATCCTGCCCTAGACCCACTAACTCCTCACTTGGAGGGGTACCCAAGCGCTGCCTCAGGATTTGTTAGGCTCCGGAGATTTTGAAAACCGCTCTTCTGAGACTGCAGAGTGCACAGCCTGTCTGCCGTGCCTGCTCAGAGTGCACAGTGGCTTTTCTCCATGCAGTGGCTTTCCCGGAGAACTGGCTTCCAAGGAGGACCAAGCCACAGGCCCACACTGTGGCTTCCGCATGATCCCGGGCTCCCAGATTCCTCTTTGTGGTGTTTTTGATGATTCCCAACAGACTGTTGAGTAATACTTTGATTGACCTCGGTTAGGTACCTTGACGACTCCAAGTAACTTAATGGTTTATTTCCTCTTCACCCCAGAGCAGCTGTGTTCAGTCCCGGGAATATGGTAGACATTTTCTTTGTTTGGTTTGTTTTTAGAGACAGGGTCTCGCTCTGTCGCTAAGCTGCCCTACAGTGATGTGATCACGGCTCACTGCAGCCTTGAACTCCTGGGCTCAAGCTGGGACCACAGCCGCACACCATCACACCTGGCTAAAGTTGAGATTTTCAATCTCCAAATAATAGTAATAAGAATAATGGCAGCTCACATTATTGAGCGCTTGCTTTGTGGCCCATACTGTCCTAAGGGCTTTTTGTGCATTTTCTCCGTTAATCTTTACCACAACTTCATGAAGAAGTACTGCTCTTCTATTTTCCAGACAAACTGGGGCGTGGGGAGGGTCAGTAGCTTGCTCAAGGTCACAACACAGCTAGGAAGTGGCAGGGGTGAGATGGGGACACAAGCTAGTCCAAGTCCATAATTGAACCCAGAGCCTCCCAAACACGAGCACGCATGGGAAGCCTTGCACACTTCTTACATACAGAGCACTGGGCCCACCCCTGGAGATTCTGATTCGGTGGGGCAGGGCTGGGGCCCAAGATCCTGAAGGTCTGACACGCTCCAGGGGTTGCAGTGCTGCCCATCTGAGGACTAGACTGAGTAGCGAGGCTCCAAACCATGCCCTCCACAGGTGTCAGTCCTGTTCTGCCTCTAGCTGTCCTGGGGACAGGGCAGGTGAGCTGGTGAAGTGCTCACATACCAGCAGCCCAAAGGACAGGCAAGGGGACAGCAGTGCCTTGCTTTGCAGGGTGACCAGTGAGAACAGAGGGAAACGTGCCTGGCAAGGCCCAACACCAAGATTTTGAACCGCAGGCCATAGGCTGCCGTTTTGACTGAGAGACGTGTTTTGCTGGCCATCACAGCTTTAAAAGCTAGTTTGCTCAGTGGCAAACATGTCAGGATCAGGAGATGCAGTGTTGCGTCTGGTTTCTCCTCTCTTTGCAGTCGGAAGCACTTGCTATACTGGCCTGCATTTCCGCAGGGCCGGGGGCTGGGAGCTGGGCTGTGGGGTTGCTCTTCAGTTGACCCTAGTGCCCTTGGGCCCTCATCACCCAGTTTTCATTGTTGGGCCCCCATAATGCCTGACAGGCACAGACTCTGACACCGGACCCTAAGTTTGAATCCCTTCTCTGTGACTGTGTCTGTACTCGGGTAAGTTAACTTTTCTGAAATGATTTTATTCTGCAAAACGGGAAGAATGAGTCCTAGTCTGCAGGATTCTATGATGGTTAACGGTCATGTAAAGCACTCAGCCCAGCGCCCGCCGTGTAGTAGGGATTCAGCAGGTGACCTTTATGAAATCATGTTGCTATATAAGGAGGGAGAAAACCCTAGTGTGGCCTGTTGGGGCATTCAGAGTTGATGATGTGATTTGTGATGGCAGAAGGGGACAGCTTTTTATCCTCATCCATGGGTGGTTTGTGAAAACGCCCGCACACCAGCTGGTCTCTCCCACCCCCAGCTCTTTGTTGAACTTTGCCATCAATGAAAAGAAAAATGTTGGAGTGTCTTTTTTTATTTGGTGTGGGAGGGTGGGGAAGGGCTGGTTTCTGGAGATGCCTTTGAACGTCCTGGTGACTGCATCACAGATGATCTCTTTGCTGGTTAAAAGTTCAGCTCTTCCAGTTAATGTGTTTAATCCCAGCAACCCAGAGGCTTACCTGATTCAAGTACATTAACATGGTCATGTGCTGGTTTCCTGGCTTATCTTTCCTCCAGCATGAATTAACCTGTTTTGTTTTGTTTTATTTTGTTTTCTCCCTCTAGATTATTTGCTCTCAAATAACTATGTAAATTCTATCATCGTTCATAAATTTGACTTTTCCGATGAGGAGATTATGGCCTATTATATATCGTTCCTGAAAACGCTTTCGTTAAAACTCAACAACCACACTGTCCATTTCTTTTATAATGAGGTAAGTAATTGCCAGAGGGGCATGTGTGGGTGTAAAGCTAAACCAGTTACGGCAGCGCCTTAGATCTGGGTGGTCTTGTGTCTGTTTACAAAGCTGGTACGTGCTTGTTTGGATTTTCACAGCAACACTGTTTGACTTTGGCATGCTTAAAACTTTTTTAAAATTAAATAAGTTACCTTTCTATTGAAAAAATTTAATTTTTGTAGAGACAGGGTCTTACTGTATTTCCCAGGTTGGTCTTGAACCCTGGGGCTCAAGCGATCCTCCTACCTCGGCCTCCCAAAGTGTCAGGATTACAGGCGTGAGCCACCGCACCAGGCCAGCCTTTTCATTTTTGATGTAAAATTCGGTCTGTGCTGAGAGCATTTTACTTGGCAGAGCGGAGGCACACCCAGAGGGTGTCTTGGGGAAGTGTTGCCCTTTGGGAAAAGCAGGAACTGCAGTCAGGGCTGGCTTTGCCACTTCCCTGCTGTGTCACCTTCAGGAAATTCCAGTCCCTTTCTGAACCTCATCTGAGTTTCCTCATCTGAGAAATAGGGTTGAGAATATGTATCTTGTAGGGTTATTAGGGGTTGAATTAAATGAGATGATGTCTTCAAAGTGCCTAGTATGTACGTGGCTCCCTAAAATCATAGATATTGCTATTCTTGATAAGATAATGTCCCTGACATTCCTTGGGAGAATTATTAAAAGAACTTAAATAGATCAGTTGCTCCTGTCCTCACACCTAAAAGCAGTTTGAACCGTAAGGTCATTGTATCTCCCAAACCAAAAGGTCCAGGCACTGGCTGTGCTGGGGCTAGTTCATCCTGTGGTTCAACCATATCAGCAAGGACCCAGGCTTTCCCATCTTCCTGCTCTGCTGACTGTCCACTTGGCATCTGTCCTCAGGTTCAACCCCTCATGGTCACAGGGTGACTTGCCCCTGCCCCGAAACATTGCATAATCATGCGCCACTGCTGAAATCCCTAATGAGATCACTTCCCTTCTTGTGTCTGTTTTTAACTTCCAAAGAAAACTTTCTCAGAAGGCTCTAGCTTTCCCCTCATGTCTCCCCGAATCCCATTGAGTACTTCTTAGCAGTCAGGTGCTGGGATAAGCATGAGATCGGAAATGATCTCATTTAATCCTGGAAACCATAAAATAGATGTTATTATCCCCATTTTATAGATGAAGAAACAGAGGTTTAGAAATACTGCATTGCACAGGTTAGAAGTGGTAGAAGAGGTAAGGAACCCAGGTCTGACATTATCTGGACTCCTTTTTTTTAAGTTACAATTTTTAAAGTAGAGATGGGGTCTTGTCACATTGCCCAGGCTGGTCTCAAACTCCTGACCTTAAGTGATCCTCTCTCCGTGGCCTTCCAAAGTGCTGGGATTATGGACGTGAGCCACTACTCCCACCCAGTGAATAAATGATTACTTCTACTACTGCCACTACTACTGTTCTTTTTTCTTTTTTTTTCTTTTCCTTTTTGAGACCGGGTCTTGCTCTGTTTGCCTAGTATGGAGTGCGGTGGCACAGTCACAGCTGACTGCAGCCTCAAACTCCTGGGCTCAAGCCATCCTCCCACCTCAGCCTCGCGAGTAGCTGGTACTATAGATGTGCATCACCACACAGACTTGGACTCTTCTGTTTGTTCTGTGGCTTTGCCTTCCCATCCCTTTCCACATTCCCCATTGGGAATGAATCGCTGACTTACGGTTCACATTGGCAACTTTTTTTTTTTTTTTTTTTGATCTTTCTGAAGTCTCTGTTGGAATCCAGAGAGTTGGGGTGGGGCCAGGCCTGGCTTGTGGGCTTGTCATTTGTTTTTGTTAATTCTTTTGTTTTAGCACACCAATGACTTTGCCCTGTACACAGAAGCCATCAAGTTTTTCAATCACCCTGAAAGCATGGTTAGAATTGCTGTAAGAACCATAACTTTGAACGTCTATAAAGGTAAGTGTCCTCATGGGCTTGTGCCTTGGTGGATTTCTGATTTGGCAGCAAGTGCTCACTCCCATGTGTGTATGCGTGTGGTTCTCGGAGTGTAATGAGGGAGCGCATTGATGATGAACCGTGGCTGCTTGTCACGAAAAGTATGGAGTCCCCTAGCATTTAGCTGGCCACTCATGGAAATCCTTGCCTTCTCCAGGCATGTCCAAGTCTTGCTCATGCTGCCACCCAGAAGTAGAATGTCCTAAGAGAGGCATGTGTGGGATTTAGAGTGGCTGTGTTACAGAATTTGGGGAAGCAAAGTTTTCTTTTAAATATGACATTTTAAATTTTTTGTGTTTTGGCTTGTGAAATACACTTTAATACAGCTAAGGGGTAATTTGACTTTTAAAAATATATAAAAGTATGTCACGTTGTGAACAGCAGGGGGCAATGTTGTATTCGCAACAGGCTGCAA
Source organism: Cacajao melanocephalus (assembly GCA_963573385.1). Classification (NCBI taxonomy): domain Eukaryota; kingdom Metazoa; phylum Chordata; class Mammalia; order Primates; family Pitheciidae; genus Cacajao; species Cacajao melanocephalus. The sequence goes on along the minus strand of CAUYLG010075477.1, from coordinate 78,372 downwards.
AGCCAGGCACTAACAAATTCCTCCTTTCTTTCAAGATGTTCTTAATGCCCAAAACATTGCCCCAAGGAAAAAGCCATTCCCCGCTCTCTGCTACACTGACACAAAGGCTGCCTGGCCAAGGTTTCCTGAACTGGAATTGTCCTTCCAAGGCGATAATTGGAAGTTCTCTGCCTAATGCCTGGCTTATTTCCCCTGGAGTCACCACAATGGAGTTGGAACTGTATCTTCTTAGGGATGAAAGGGCTTTGACTTTAATGAGTCAGAATGTTCTTGCTTGCTAATGAGGGTGGGGGTTCCTCACTCCAGCCTAGCACTGGGCTTACATTAAATTTAAGAACCTTTCTAAGAGCCCAACTGGACCCATCCAGGGGTCGTAAACTGAGGACCTGTGGGCCATATCCAGCCATCAGACATGTTTTAATTTGCTTCATTTTTTAAAAAAATATATAGTTGCCAGTATTTAAAAATTGGGAGGTCTTGCATGGTAATCTGGATTTGCGGCCTTGAAGATGTAGATTTGGCTAGTCGAGGTCGACAGCCCTGCAGGGTGGGGGTTGGCTGGCACAGAAGCAGCTGCCCCTTTGGGGTCAAAGCCCATGCTCCCAGGTCGCATGCTGGACCTGCTGGCCACCAACCAATCTGGCAGCTTCTAAGTTTGCGACCCTGGTCCATGCCACAGTTGGTTCTGCTGCCTCCTGTTCTCTGTTTTCTCTTGTCCCCTTCTGACCTTCTATCTCCATGCAGATGCCTCCTGCCCTAGTCTCTCTCCCTCTGCGCAGCTCTCTCACCTTCCCAGTTCCTAACCCTGTTAACTGTTGTCTGTTTTTTGCCTTTCCTTCAATGACGATTCCTGTGTTCCTTATTCCAGTGTCATGTAAGTTATTAACCTCTGGTTTTCCGCTTTCTTAATTTATCCTTATATGTAAATACGGCAACCTTGCTTGAGAATGGTGTAATTCTCAGTGTAGTCTAGCTCAATCCGTGACTGATAAGTAAGCTCTCAAATGTACTATTAATGTTTAGCCCAACTAATTTAAGTATAAAATGTCACAAGAACTGCCTTGATGACGATAGTTTTATGAATAAGGTATACATTTTCAAGTATTTCCGGGAAAGACAGACAATTTCAGATTATAGCAGAGGGCTTTTTCATTGTGGTTTTTGGGTTTTGTTTTTGTTTTTTGTTTTTTTTTTTTAATCTCCCCCAAGTTATTTTTGGTAGCTTGACTTTTTTTTCTTCTGCGAATTTTCTCAGTGGATAACCAGGCCATGCTGCACTACATCCGAGATAAAACTGCTGTTCCTTACTTCTCCAATTTGGTCTGGTTCATCGGGAGCCATGTGATCGAACTCGATGACTGCGTGCAGACGGATGAGGAGTAAGTGACACCCCCAGGGCCACTCAGTATGTAGACAGGGCAGTTAGGGAAAAATTCTGTTTTCATCAAGGAACAAGAAACCCAAGAACAGCACTTCCCTACCTCTGTGTAGGCAGAGCATGGACTTCCAGACTCTAAAAAGTTCTGCCCACCTGTTTGTAATAATGAAATGCTGGAAACGACTCAGTGGCCTTCCAGAGCAGGCGGGGTAAATCAGTTCAGTACAGCCATAGATGGGGCTGCTAGGCGGCTGGTGAGAAGGCCGAGGGGCTCTGTCAGCTGGTGGAAGCATTAGCAAAGTGTCGTCTCTGTAAGATGGAATAGTGTTTGGCAGTGAAAAGGAATGAAGCACTGGCATGTGGTGTGGTGTAGATGAGCCTCAAAGCCTTATGCCTAGTGAAATGCCCAGAGTAGGTGAGTCTATAGGGGCAGAGAGTAGATTGGGGGTTTCCTAGGGCTAGCATGCTGTCTGGGGACATAGGAAGCAACTGCTAATGAGTATTGGGCTTTTTTTTTTTTTGAGACAGAGTATTGCTCTGTCAGCCAGGCTGGAGAGCAGTGGGGTGATCATGGCTTACTGTAGTTTCGACCTCCTAGGTTTAAGCAATTCTCCCACCTCAGCCTCCCAGGTAGCTAAGATGACCAGGCCCATGCCATCACATCCAGCTAATTGTTTTGATTTCTAGTAGAGATGGGGTTTTGCCATGTTGCCCAGACGGTTCTCAAATTCCTGGGCTCAAGCGATGCTCCTGCCTCAGCCTCCCAAAGTGCTCGAATTATAGGTGTGGGCCACCACGTCCGGCCAAGTAAGGGGCTTTTTCTTTCTTTTTTTGTTTTTAAAGATGGAGTCTTGCTCTGTCACCTAGGCTGGAGTGCAGTGGTGCGATTTCTGGTCACTGCACCTCTGCTTCCCAGATTCAAGTGATTCTCCTACCTCAGCCTCCAGAATAGTTGAGATTACAGGCATGCACCACTACGCCTGGCTAATTTTTGTATTTTTAGTAGAGATAGGGTTTCACCATATTGGCCAGGCTGGTCTCAAACTGCTGACCTCGTGATCTGCCTGCCTTGGCCTCCCAAGGTGCTGGGATTACAGGCGTGATCACTGCACCTGGACATAAGAGGTTTTTTTGCAGGGGGATAACAGTGTTCTAAAACTGACTGTGATCATGGTCAGGCAACTCTGTGAATCTACCAAAAACCACTACATTGTATCCTTAAATAATTGAATTTTATGGTATGTGAATTATACTTCAATAAATCTCTTTTAAAAAAAGCTGAGGATGGTGCTTTTGTCCTTAGAGGGATGACTAGAAGCTCCAGAGCAGGACTTCTTTCCCTTGTCTGTCTTGAACTGGGTACCATTGTTGTGGGTGCTGTCCTGTGCATTGTAGGATTTTTACCAGCATCCCTGGCCTCTACCGACTAGATGCCAATAGCACTCCTCCCCAGTCGCATTAACCAAAAATGTCCTCAGACATAGCCAAATGTCCTCTTTAAGGCAAAATCACCCTCACTTGAGAACCACTACTCCAGGGTGACAGCTTTGCCCAGGTCTAGTGAAAGGTGCGTCCAGTTGGGGTCAGAATGCTAAAGGGACCAGAAAAGAATTGTCCTGGGGGAGGGGAGCTAGGCAGATAGAATATGAGATCTGATATGGGGAAAGAAGCAAGGATGGGTAGAGGACAGACCTGAAAGCTAGAAGCCTTATGGATTTGAACAGTGGTGGATGCGAGACATAGTGAGACACTTAACTACAGAAAGAGCAAAGTTATACAAGCAAGGAAATGAAATCATAGTCCTCTGTCTGGCTCTACATTGAATGTTATAACATCAACCCCAATTGCTGATACTACCTGGGGAGAAATGGCAGAGAGAACGGAGGGGTTCTGTCATAACAGGAGGTCAATACATAATACCTAAAACATCTCAATTGCAAAATAGAGGTCCACGCAGATTTTCTAGAAAATGGGAGGAACTATCTGCAGAAATAAGTAACTGCCTCTAAAGAGTGGGGAGAAGTAGAAGAGGGCAGGGTGTGGTGGCTCACACCTGTAATCCTAGCACTTTGGGAGGCCGAGGCAGGCAGATCACTTGAGGCCAGGAGTTGGAGACCAGCCTGGCCCCATCACTACTGAAAATACAAAAATTAGCCAGGCATGGTGATACACCCCTGTAATCTCAGCTACGAGGCCAAGGCACGAGAATTGCTTAAAACCAGGAGGCAGCAGTTGCAGTGAGCTGAGATCGTGCCACTGCTCTCCAGCCTGGGTGACAGAGCAAGACACTGTCTCAAAAGAAAGAAAAACAAAAGTGGGGGAGACTGGGCCATGAGCTGCTCTTTTTCATTGTTAGCATATCAAGGCAATTTGAGTTTTAAACCTCGCTGCATATATTACTTTGGTATTTTTTAAACCAAAGTATTAAAAAGCAAGGCATATTAAATATACCATTAGAGAAAATGTTCCAAAGTGTCTTATTAAGTGAGAGAAAAGTGCAAAACATTGGGCATAAACGTTCTAGGTCTCAGGTGCACGGTGCGTTCATAGGCATTCGTTATGCTCTTAGGCTTTACAACATGTATTTGCTGTAAATATTCACCAAATATCTTTTTTCTTTTTTTTCTTTTGAGATAGAGTCTTGCTCTGTCACCCAGGCTGGAGTGCAGTAGCGCAGTCTTGGCTCACTGCAACCCACCTCCCAGGTTCACGCGATTCCCGTTCCTCAGCCTCCTGAATAGCTGGGGCTACAGGCGCACGCCGCCATGCCTGGCTATTTTTTTATTTTTTTAATTTTTTTTATTTTTAGTAGATGTGGGGTTTCTCTATGTTGGCCGGGCTGGTCTCGAACTCCTGACCTAAAGTGAACTGCCTGCCTTGGACTCCCAAAGTACTGGGATTACAGACATGAGCCACTGCACCCAGCTGAAATATCTTATTGAAGTATAAGAAATAATGGCCTGGGCATAGTGGCTCACGCCTGCAATCCTGCCACTACGGGAGGCCGAGGCAGAAGGGTCACGAGTCCAGGAGTTTGAGACCAGCCTGGGCAACATGGTGAGACCCCCCCCAAAAAAATTTTTTTAAATAATTGGGCATGGTGGCAGGTGCCTGTAATCTGAGCTACTTGGGAAGCTAAGGTGAGAGGAACACTTGAGCCTGAGAGGTTAAGGCTGTAACGAGCATGCCACAGCACTCCAGCCTGGGTGATGGAACAAGACCCTGTCTCAAAACATAATAAAAAGTAAATAAAAGGAATAGTTATCCAGAATTATATAAAAGAAGCAAAACTGATCTTAGTGTTACTTTATTCTTCTCAAGTATATACAGTTAGATGGATAGAAATGTGATGTCTGTATTTTAGATGTGACTACCACTGGGAGAGGTGAAAGTGTAGCAAACACAGACATTAGGGTTATAAGTTCCAAAGTGTTCATAGTGGATATCTGTTCGTGGTGGCTTCACAGGAGACTTTGAATTCTATTTGTCTGTATTTTTTTAATTTGCTGCTGTCAAAAATAACCATCTATCAATTGGGTAATAATAATACAAACGAAATGCCTAGCTAGCATTTGCAGCATACTGCTTTGAGGGTGGTGAAAGCGTCCCCACCAGCTGTTTCTGGAGTGTGAGACTGACTACCCAAGAGACATTACCCCACTACCCCGACCACCCCCTCCCCCGACCCAGCATGCTGTGGCTAACTGCAGGGAGACCAAGACCTCCAGGGCAGGGGCCCGGAGGAGGCACGTTGTGTCTTTGCTGTGTGTCCGTGTGTGTCAGGGCCACTGGGGTGGCCGCGGCTGTGGAGGCCTGCTTTTCTCTTCAGAACCCTTCTGGAGCATTTTAATTACAGTGGATTTATTGCTTCATTAATGCCGCTTATCTGGGGAGCCAGGGGATCTTGCCACAATGGCTAGTGGCTGTGCTTGTGCGCTGGCTTGCTGGAGGAGCTTAGCAGCATTTTGCTTTGTTTACCTCATTCTGGGGGGGCTGTGGTAGTGGGAGGGGTGATATTGAGGCCCCCAGAGAATGCAGGTACCCCAGCAGTCCCCTGAAATTGATTACAGTAAACCTGCCCATTTTCCCTTTGTGTATCTCCCCGGCAGGGGCCAAGATAAGTGTCTCTTGAGACTAACTCAAATATTGGTTATATGGATGAACCTCCAGTGACCTAAGTCTCAGGCCATTGATGTTAGTCTCAAAGGCTCCGATTCGCTGGCCTCCAGGCTAAGGTGGTCATTTCTCCTGGCAGGCACCGGAATCGGGGCAAACTCAGTGACCTGGTGGCAGAGCACCTAGACCACCTGCACTATCTCAATGACATCCTGATCATCAACTGCGAGTTCCTCAACGATGTGCTCACAGACCACCTGCTCAACAGGCTTTTCCTGCCTCTCTACGTGTACTCACTGGAGAACCAGGACAAGGTGGGTCCCGCCTCATGGCTCCCTCTGGCTGAAAGCCATCTTCAGAAATGAGGAAGAACAGTCCCCTGGAGTGGGGCTGAGCATTGCAAACTAGGACTGAGGTTTTTGTTTTGTTGTTGTTATTGTTGTTTTGAGACAGAGTCTCTCTCTTGTGTCCAGGCTGGAGTACAATGGCACGATCTCAGCTCAGTGCGACCTCCGCCTCCTCTGTTCAAGCGAGTCTCCCTCCTTAGCCTCCCAGCTAGCTGGGATTATAGGTGCATACTACCATGCCTGACTAATTTTTGTACTTGTTGGTAGAGACAGCATTTCACCATGTTGATCAGGCTGGTCTCAAACTCCTGACCTCAGGATATACACCTGCCTGGGCCTCCCAGAATGCTGGGATTACAGGCATAAGCCACTGTGCTTGCCAGGACCAAGGTTTTGAGCCCAAGGGAGATTCCTTTCAAAGCTCGCTGGTTTTCCTTTCCTTTTCCTCTCCTTTCCTGAGGCAGAGTGTGTGTGTGAGAAGACTGTAAAAGTGAATGAGAAAAGATTACCGACATCAGGAGGAAACAGGAAACCGCTGCAAATGTAGGTTTTTGGTTTCTGCGCATCCTTCCCGGAGGTGTTCTCCTCCCTGGTAACTTTTCCTACTCATTGCCAGAACCCATTGATTTGGAGAAGATGCAGACAGCAGCAGAACTTGTGCAGCACGGAGGGACAGGATGGAGCACACTCAGGGAACGATCCCAGGGTGGAGACTGGTCGCTGTTAGCAGGCCCCAGAGGCCAGTGGGGATGGTGGCTGGTAACATGCAGGGCCTTGGCTTCTCTCCCAGTCTCAGGACTTCTGGTTCTGTTTCTCTGGGGTGGGACCAGGAATCAGGAATCTGCATGGCTCACCTGTCCCTCAGGTGATTTTGATCGTGCTGGTTCTCAGGCCCCCTCACCCCCTCATCCCCTCCCCTATGAGAAATGCTGCTTCTGGAGGGGAGGCCTCTGTGCAGTTCCTCTGGAGGTAAGGGGGCCTCAGCAGGAGGCAGGACAGAGCCAGCTGGTCACCATGCAGGGGTGCCCCACGGGGATGGAGTTTGAGGGATTCTAACTACAGATGAGTATATAAAAGAAAATGTATTTTTAGTAGAAACAGGGTTTCACCATGTTGGCCAGGCTGGTTTTCTGATCTCAGGTGATACACCTGCCTCAGCCTCCCAAAATGCTGGGATTACAGGTATGAGCCACCAGGACTGAGGTTTTGAGCCCGAGGGAGATTCCTTTCAAAGCACGCTGATTTTCCTTTCCTTATTTCCTGAGACAGAGACAGAGTGTGCATGTGAGAAGGCTATAAAAGTGAGTAAGCTCCTTAGCTTTAACAGAGGCAGCTCTGGGAGGCAGAGACAAAGTATAAGAAATGGAGTTTTCAGACCTGTGTTCAAATTCTGCCTCTTCCCTTTCTAACTCTGACCTTGGACAAAGCAGTTAACCTGAGCCGTTTTCTTAGGCTGCAAAATGAGGGTCTAATGATTCTTCTCTCACAGAGTGGGTGTGAGATGGAGCATCTTGAAGTTCAGTATAAATGAGGGGCTTTTCCAAAGCCTGAGTGCCCTAAACTTCCTCCCCCACCCCATGCTTTGAAAATACCTTCCCAAAAACAGGCCTTCTGGGGACCTCTCCTGCTGGGGTGTCCAGTGCCCTAGCTGGTGGAAATGAACTTCCTTGGTAACTTCAGGAGCAAGTTCTGGTGGGTCAGCTTCTCATCTGTGACTAATGGTGAAAGGTTTCTCAGGTGGAAAAATAGTGGCCTTACAAATAGTATTGAGTGGGATTTTGCAGAATTGACCTTTGACTAGCACCAGGAAAGGGCAGCAAACAGTATTGAGTGGGATTTTGCAGAGTGGACTTTTGGCCAGCACCAGGAAAGGGCAGCCCCAGGGCCGTGGAGGAAGTCAGCGGGACAGGAGCTTTTGTTCACACAGAAGGCTTTGGCTTGGTGTGTTTTGTTCTGCTCACTGGTGTGATTTGATCTCTCTCTCTCTTCCCCCCACCCACTAGGGAGGAGAACGGCCGAAAATTAGCCTGCCGGTGTCTCTCTATCTACTGTCACAGGTATGCTTGATCATTCACCGTGTCTCCACTACATTTGGGGTCCCTTGGTGTGCCGCTGCCTTGAAGAAAATTCCCAGATCACATCAACCCGTCTTCTCTGTGTCCCCCATCCTGAAATAAAATAACAGTCAAACAAAAGGGGCTTTCTGTTTTCTAGGCACCAAATAGAGGTAGTATGTATCTTTTTCGTGGTGGGAGATAGAAATCCAAAGAGAAATGAAAAATAAACCAAACCTGACTTGTGTAGTTGATTTTTACCGTGAAGACTGGGGTTTCCAAAACAACTGAGGAGTGCTTGAAATACCCTGGACTTGTGGGCTGCTGCACTTTTACTCACGGAACTTTGAATGAAGCCCCACACTGCAGAACCCACAGTGTGCAAAACATAGCAACCTTGGTGTAACAGACTTCCTGAAATGAGGCTATTTTTAAAGGGCTTAATCGTGGTTCTATTTCCCAGGTTACCTTGTGGAAGGGATATTGTAGCAACCTTGAGCCAATTTGTCTCCCTCTCCTCCTTAAACAAATGTGTTTCCTTCGTGTAATTATGTAATATTTACAAGAAGGGAAAAACTCCATAGTGACCCAGTTACATAACTTTAAAAATATTTTTATTACAAGCAGTCCAGACTCTCAGGGCATCTCATTAGACTGTCAAGTAGTCCAGCATTTACCCAGAAGTCTGTTTCCGCTTTTGCAATGGTACAGGTACTTATTGCTTTGATGAGGAACTGTCCCTCTAACTTGATCCCTTGCTGTTTTGAATTTAGGGTGGGGCTTTGTCTTTTTGGCCCAAGAGGAGAGGTTCAGAGCCCACCTCTTCCCAGCAGGTAGACCAGTCCAGACACGTCCTGACCACCACTCACAGCCTGGTGTCCTGTCCTGGGGCTCTGTTTGCTCAGAGCTCTGCATAGGGCAACTCTCTGAATGCCGCTCTGTACCATGGCGCTCAGCACAAACCCCAGCCTCTCCTGGCAGCTTTTTTCTGCTGCCTCTTTCCAAGTCTTCTGGAAGCTCCTGCTTGGGATTCTGGGAGTTCAGCAGGACCCAACCAAGCCAGTTCTCAGCCCCAGGAATCACATGGAAAGCATCCTTCAGCTGTTGGAGCATTGCCCAGGCAGGGTCTCCTCCTGAGAGCATGGCCGCCCACAGCGGGAATGTCAGTGGAGAGAGTTATGCCTTTCCTCTGAGACTCCGCTTCTGTTTGCTTTGTAAAGGACCAGTAGCCCAGGCACCCAATTACTTGTTTCAGCATCTCACAGAAAACATAGCTTGTGCTTCAGTGTTCCTCAGACTTGAGTAAAAGATCCCTTTTAAACAACCTCCTGCATTTTCATTTAGCTTAGGGAAAATGTGATCTAAATGTGTGAAAACCTAAAATCAGGTATAAATCCTCTGTCCTTAAAGCCCCTACATCAATATAAAATCATTGCATACTTGCACATTATTTTACAAGCACAGCTAGAAAACCATGAAAATTTGCATGGATCACATTAATTTGGTATGACAGGTGATGCTGTCCTCCTGAAATTAAACTACTAACAGTGAGTGTGGTGCGGGAAGCTGGGCCCAGCTTTTTGCGTCTGGCCTGCACATCCTTCCACGTGCCCTGCAGTTACTCGTCCTCCCTCTTTTTCAAGTTGAGAGCCAGGAAAATGAGTGCTGTGCGTGTCCACAGGCAGGAATTGGTTGCTTTGTTCAGGGGGGGCCTTTGTAGGTGCTCACTGAATGCTTGTGGACTGAACAGAAGAAGGAATAAACGATCAGTTAAGGCCACATTCATACAAGGTATGTAATAGATATTTGAGAATGAATGACCACAGTGATTGGGGTTTTCTATTGTTGGTAGAGTGACGTGTGGCAGTAATTCAGCCATAATGAAGGTGAGAAAAATTATCGTCGCCATTGCTAACATTTGAGGGCTTACCAAGCCTTGGACATGGGTTAACTCATTGAATCATACTTTGTGGTCTCTGTGATGGAAAAGGTTCCCAGTATTTTAAAAACAAATGCAGATTTTTATAGGGAGGTGCCACACTGGCCATTCTGTCTGTACCTTTTATTTAATTTGAATTGTATTTGTTTGTTGGAATAATATATTCCCCCTGTTCAAACAGTACAAAACATGACGTGGGAAAAGTCTCTCTCTTATTCTGTATCCAGCCTTATTCTGTATCCAGCCTCCTTCCCCAGAGGCAGCCTGTGTTGATTTTTGCCTTCACTTTTTAAAAAATAATACTTTTTTAATAAAAAACGTTTTTTAAAGTTAAAAAGTTCAGACAGGTAAAAACCGGGTTTCTTTTCTAGTTTTGTTCAGGCTCCTGACTTCTGTCCCCAGAGACAGTTAGGGTTACAGGGTTCTCGTATGTCCTAACAGAGACATCTGTCAGGGGTTCTCCACTAGGGGCGATTTTGCCCCTCAGGATACCTGGCAGTGTCTGGAAACATATTCAGTTGTCATGACTGAGGCTGTGAGTGGTGGTCAGGACGTGTCCGGACTGGTCTACCTGCTGGGAGGAGGTGGGCTCTGAAACTCTCCTCTCCTGCCAAAAAGACAAAGCCCCACCCCGAATTCAAAACAGCTAGGGATCAAGTTAGAGGGACAGTTCCTCATTAAAGGCATTTGTGAGTAGAGGTCAGGGATGCTGCTAACCAGCCTGCAGTGTCTGGGACAGCCTCCCTTGATACTCAGTTACAGCCCGAAGTGTCAGCAGTGCCAAGATTGAGAAACCTTGGCTTATGCATTTGTAAATAAGCAAATACAAACATACACACATGTTTATATACAAACGATAGATAAGCCACACCCTGAGCTACACCCTGTTGCCTTTACATTTTAAAACAAAATAGCTGGCATATCTAGGCCAGCTTTGCAAGACAGTTTTGAATACCCTGATTCTTAAAGCTGGTTCTCTGAACATTGGGCAACAGGTGTGGGAGCAGGGCCAGCTTAGCCCAGAGCCCTCTGATTTTGTATTCTGGCCCGGCTGGGTCTGCCTCTGTCTCCTGTGGCTTTCAGCCCCATAGTTAGCACACCTACTGACGATGCTGTGGAATCCCTGTGTGCTAAAACCCACGATAGGGTTGGCGCTCCTTCACACAATGAAATCTCTGTGTAGCCAACCCTCTGCCAAGTCCTTGGTTTGAACAAGACTCTCCAGCCCCTTCTTCCTGTATCACTAAAGTATTGGGACAGTGCCTTCTAGTCTTATCATAATCAAATTTGACACTAAAATGCCTGTGGAAAGGAAGGAGTGTGCTGGTTTGGCTGTTCTTTCCTGCGTTGCTCCACTTCAGCCGGATTTGGCTTCACCCAGCCATGAGGGACAGTCTCACATTAATGCACTTCCTTCCAAGGAAGAGCAGCCAGCCAAATAGGCAACAGTCTGAAAGAGAGGCCACCCTTACAAGAGCGTAACTGATTGCTGCTAACTGTGGCTCATTCTTTGAATTTTGCTTCATAGGAATTACTGCTTAATACAGGACTTAGGTAACCCAGCCTGGTCATTTCTGATCCAGAAAGCAAGAGGTTGAAAATAGTGCACACTTTCATGCAAATCCCATTTCTTTTTTTCCACCAGGTCTTCTTAATTATACATCATGCACCGCTGGTGAACTCATTAGCTGAAGTCATTCTGAATGGTGATCTGTCTGAGATGTACGCTAAGACTGAACAGGATGTTCAGAGAAGTTCTGTAAGTCATTAGCTTTGGGACTGTTCCTTGACCTTAATACGAAACCATTGCTCGTTTTGCTAATCTGTGTATTTCTCTAAAATCAGAAACTAACATTCTGAGTATGTAGCAATGATGATAGATAAGCTGGTCTGGGATTCAGTGAGCCTAATCAGAGTCTTGATTGCATACCCAGGAAAAGCTGGGGTCACATACCTGGATTTGATTGTGTGTTCTTAAACATGGAATTGTACCACTCTGGGCTTTAGGTTGCACATCTGTGCTATCGGGACACAGAAAATGCTTTATCGGAGGAACTAATATCTACAGAGATTGGGCGATGAACATCCATGAATGACTCAGGCCCCAGGTGAGGGCAGTAGAGAGTGGTGGGGGGTGTGGCAAATTGGAGACTATATGTCACCTTTGTGAGCAGCCCCTGTTTTCACCCCAGGCTGCTGCTGTTATGCAGGAATATGGATGTAGGATTACTAGGTTTTTTCATGTTTCCAGGGAACCTGGAAATCTGCATTTTTGTGTGTAATCTTCAGTTTTAAATGATCACCAAGCTTTGGACTAAACAGCACGTTTGTGGTTTGTAGGAGCTTTGGAGTTCCATTTGGTTATCACCAACCCTTGATGGCCAGTGTTGTGACTTCTCTTGAAGCTTTCCCATCGTGTCCTCTGTATATCTTTTCTGTCATTCCTCACATCCTGATTACGTGTCCTGAGCTCCAGCTGCCTTAATCCTGGTCTGACTTACCTTTCCCCAAGCATGTCCAGCATTTGTGCCTCTGAACCTGTGCCTTTACAGTACCCACAGCCTGGTTCCTGGTGCACCTGGAACCAGGTCTTTTGAAAGGTCTTACCCACTCTAAGCTCCTTATGGTGGGGATCTCACCTGCCCCTGAATCAGCTGCAGCATAAGTGAGATGAGCGCAGCGCGTTTTATACAAGGGTCATTTCCTACGGGTTTCCTCCCTGCAGCCAGGTGCTCAGGCAGTGGCCAGGCTGGTAAAAGGGCCAGCTTGCCCTGGTGTAGTAAACTTGCTGCCCCACCTGCATGAATGTGTGGAATGTGACCCTGTGAATGAAAGGCCACCACTGTGCAGAGAGTAATTACAAGAGGCCCCTGCCCTTCTGTCCGTGTTTTTGATGTATGAAGGTCTGGCCAGGTTGTTTTGTTATTCCGGGGAGCATTACCGCCTCTGAAAAGCTTCGCAGAAACCCTGTCCTTGTTCAGCTGAATTGAATGGGGCCTTTTCATGGCCCCTGTCTGGCCTATCCCTTTCTTGATTCACTCAGCAGAGCTGATGAAGCTCTTTCTTTGGGCCAAGTATCGTGCTAGTTCTGGGGATATACAATGTCATAAATAGTCTGTGCCACATTTGAGAGAGAGGGACATGGATCAGATATGCAAATAAATATACTTTCTCAACTCTTATAAATGTTCTGTAGGGAAGAAATGTTTGGTGAGAGGATTTGGCCTGGAGGTGACAGGGGTAATGTGTTAAACAGAAAGACTCTCCTAATGGTCCATCTAATGGCAATGCATGACCTGACAAACATGTAGCTGACTCAGTGTTTATGGGGCCACAGATATTTCTCTGCAGCTTTCTTCATGTAGCGTTTGCTAAATGAATGTAAGTCACAGAAGGCTGAGTCAGCAGAACTAGTGGGGCCTCCGGTTAGAGGTGCTGAGTGCCCCCCCCACCAGCCATGTGGCCGTGGGCAAGTTGTTTCGCCCCATTTAGAAAACCGGCAGCACAAGCCCTGCTCTGGGGAGCTGATGGAGATGGGAGAAAATATAAAGTGCTTATCAAGTGCCTGATGGCTTGCAAAGTGGCCCCCAGATCCATTTGGTTTGATCTGTGCAGTGTTTAAAAGAAAACTTTATGAATCGCCAACACTAAAATTTAGGAAGAAAAGTCTATGTTTTTGGAATCTTCTCCAACAGTCAGATAGCTGCCATGACTTCATCTCAGATTGTCTTACTGTAAGATATCCTCTGCAGTGCTGAAGTTAGACTTGGCGTTCTAAGAGACAAAACCAGAGATTGCTGGGCTCTGGGGTTTGCAGTATTTTTTATTTTAATTAAATTTTTTTTTTTTGAGATGGAGTCTTATCCTGTTGCCCAGGCTGTGGAGTCCAGTAATGTGAGATCACTCTAGCTTCTACCTCTGGGTTCAAGCATCAGCCTCCCGAGTAGCTGGGATTTCAGGCATGTGCCACCACGCCTAGCTAATTTTTGAATTTTTAGTAGAGATGGGGTTTACCATGTTGGCCAGGATGATCTTAAACTCCTGACCTCAAGTGATTTGCCTGCCTTGGCCTCCCAAAGTGCAGGGATTACAGGCATGAGACACTGCACCCGGCCTGCAGCATTTCTGAAGTTGTGATAAGAACACAACATGAGATCTACCCTTTTAACACATTTTTATTTGTATACTTAACATTTTTGTTGAGTATAGGCACAGCATTGTTCAGCAGATTTCTAGATTTCATTTATCTTTACATGACTGAAACTTGAGAAGTCCAATGTGCTATCCATTGCTCTGTGGAGTCACCTGCATGACTGACACTTCATACCCATCAGACAACAACTCTCCATCCCCTGAACCCCAGCAATCACCAGTTTACTGTCTGCGTGAGTTTGACAATTTTAGATACCTCATGTCAGTAGAATCGTGCAGTGTTTGTCTTTGTCACTGGTTCATTTCACTTAGTGTAATGTCTTTGAGATTCATCCTTGTTGCATGTATCAGAATTTATTTCTTTGTTAAGGTTGAATGTGTGTGTGTGTGTGTGTGTGTGTGTGTGTGTGTGTGTGTACCAAGAAATATACCATGTTTTCTTTTTTCTTCTTTATCCATTTATCCATCATTATGCAGTTGTTGTTTTGTTTTGTTTTGTTTTGAGACAGAGTCTGGCTCTGTTGCCCAGGCTGGAGTACAGTGGTGCAATCTCAGCTCACCGCAACCTGTCCCTCCCGGATTCAAGTGATTCTTGTGCCTCAGCCTCCGGAGTGGCTGGGACTACAGGCATGCATCACCACACCTGGCTAATTTTTTTTTTGTTTGTTTTTTTTAGTAGAGATAGGGTTTCACCATGTTGGCCAGGCTGGGCTCAAACTCCTGGCCTCAAGTGATCCACCCGCCTCAGCCTCCCAATGTGCTGGGATTATAGGCATGAGCCACCACGCCCGGCTATTATGCAGAGTTTTTTTTAATTCAAATTTTTTACTAAGATAATTATAGATTTGCATGCAGTTGTAACATATAATACAGAGGGATCTTCCTCAGTTTCCCCCAATGGTAACATCTTGCAAAACTCTGCTACACTCTCACAAGCAGGATATTGACAATGATACATAGGATTTATGTATGAGCAAAAGCAAATTGCAGGTTACTGGCCACCTCTTGGTTTAGGACATTGGCCATAGTTGAACCATGTAGTCAGAGGAAGTGTGTAGGAGATCTTTTCTTTCTCCTGATGGCCTCTTCTTGGGATGAAGGTCTCACCTCCCTTGTGAGAGACACACAAACTGCCTTTGGGACATAACTGCTGGTCATAGTGGACACCTGAGCTGAAAATGAGATTCTAGTATGGAGGGAACTGCCAGCCCACATGTGTCGGCTTTCTGCTTCCAGTTACTACCTTTCCCTCAGTGTGAAGTTGAAGTTGGTTGTATTCCGATGACTATTGTTCAGATTTGGGAAGAGCACAGGCTGAATCCCATCTGTGACTTGTTTGACAATAGTCCTGGTATGATTTACCTTCCTTCCCTATGAGCAAGAACAGTCTCCTATTGTTTCCTGCCCAACTCGGATGTGGTTTGATCATACTTGTTTTAAGTTTCTTGGTCTTTTTTAACCTACTTTCTCCTTCCCGTAATTTGTAGATAAGTTACTGGTATTGCCTCATTTTTACCAGCAGACCTTTCACAAAACCAAACCAAAATTGAAGAGAGAGAAGCAGAAGGGAGATCACAGTTATTTGAAAGGACTGTAATTTAGGGTTAAATGGAAAACACATCAGCATGGTTAGATGAATGTCTAATAGAAATTCATCTGTGCATTAAAATCATATGGTTCCTGCTCAGGGCTAATTCTTGCTATAATTCGAATGCAGACCAGATAGTGTTTCTTGTGTGGGGAAATCGAGCAGGAGAACACTAATTCTGAAACTGCTAACATCTCATTGTTTTTGCAGAATGAACATATAGATTAGAATTTGGGGTATGCATCATTTCTTGTAGGTACTTTTTTTTAAAGGACTTTTTTTCCTCTTGAATTTCTGTGGAATAGTTTTCTTCCTTTTTGCATTCATTCATTCATTCATCTATTCATCCATTCCTTCAGCAGACATCTGTTGTATACTTGTGCTGAGATGAGGGATGTGGTGGTGCACAGAAATGACATGACCCCTGCCCTCCCTGGGCTTCCTTCCTCCCATGAGGACAGGGACCATGTCTCAGAGATGCCTGTGCTACCTGTGCCATCATGGGGCTTGCCAGAGATGCCCAGGACATGTTTGGTGCAGGAATGAATGACTCAATGGGTGAAGTGCTAGCAAAGTCACAAGGGCTCTCGTGACATTCTCGTAATGACTCTCAGAGCAGAAATCACTTCCTAGCCTGCCCCTTGAATGCTGCCTTTTCTTTGCCTCAGTGGCCGGGTTTGGAGTGGGCTGCTTTTGGTGCTGTTCCATGTTCTACCTCCGGAGGCAGCCTCATGGAGGAAGTGCTGTAACCAGTTTCCCTGGGCTCCTCAAATGCTGGTTTTACTAGGTATACCAGGGAGAGTTATTCCGCTTTCCCAGACCTCAGTTTCTTATCTGTCCAGTGAGAATAGCAAATGTGAGTTTACGATGAGAATTAAATTCTGTGTAAAGTGCTTATTCCAAAGCCTTTTTATGTACACAAGTGCATAAATATTAGATGTTATCATTGTAATGATCTTAGTTCCTGAGGCTGCACAGTGACCTTCCACCTCCTAGCTGGGACCTCCTTCCCTGGGCTTATGAGCTGTCTCTGAACTGATGAATGTGGAAACACATACCATGCACGCCTCAGGGAGGTAGCTTTTGAGCAGACACCAAGGCACAGAGGGAGAAGTGTTAGTAATAACAGTGATGATGAAACAATACTAATGTTAGCCATTGCCATTGAGTGATGGTAGGCAAAGCCCTCTGTGTGTAGACTGTGCTCTCCATTCAGCCAGACCAAGATTTCATTTCTGGAAAATGCAAATACTGTTGTTGTTATTGTTGTTGTTGCTTTGAGACAGGGTCTCATTCTGTTGTCCAGGCTGGAGAGCAGCAGTGTGATCCGAGCTCACTGCAGCCTCAGCCTCCCCAGCTCAAACAATCCTCCCACCTCAGTCTCGGGAGTAGCTGGGACTATAGGTGTGTGCCACCATGTCCAGCTAACTTTTGCATTTTGTGTGTGTGTGTGTGTGTGTGTGTGTGGAGACGGGATTTCGCCATGTTACCCAGGCTGGTCTGGAACTCCTGGGCTCAAGCAAACCGTCCACCTCAGCCTTGCAAAGTGCTGGGATTACAGGCGTGAACCATCATATCCATCTGGAAAGTACAAATACTTAACTGCTAATGTGTGTTCATATGGTTAGCTGGCTGTGAAGTCAGGGTCTAAGGATTCTGGGGCAGAATCATCTTGATTATCTCCAAATAAAGACATTGACAGTCTGTCTGTAGACACCAGTTTAGCAGTTAGGATGGTTTCCAAATGATTCTCTGGACACCTGTCACTTCTAGCAGCAGGACTCTCTGCCCAGCAGGATACTCCACCAGGATGTGGTGTGTGGAGCCATTGGCTAGGAAGCTAGAAGCCTTGCTTCTCTGGGTTGTGTGTTTGCAGAGTCAGAGCGTTAATCATTGGCTTAGCTGCCCTGATCACTGCTGCAGGGCTTTCTTTACAGCTCAGACTTGTATCTGATGTCAGCGGAGTCTCTCACGTGCTGAATGCCTCAGGCAGGATAGCACCTCTTGCAGCCAGGATTAGAGTTCCTGAGTCTTTTAGTGACCCTCACTGTACTCATGATCCCCCAGTTAATCAGCGCTGCTTGCAAGGCACACACATTCTTATTCCTGAAAATGCTAATTGGCTTCTGGGAGAAGGTTCATTGTGAATATCAAAGGGTAAAAATAGACTTCTGTATATTAAGGATCTTAATTGACCCATTGCAAACATTCCCATGGGGGAATTAGAGCTTGGTATGTATTCTCCCTTTTGACTTGGCCATTGAGGGGTATCCCCCAATCCCTCAATGCAGTTACAGCTCCAAGTGCCATTCTTGCCCACTGAAGTGTTGAATGTGGCAGCTCTGGTTCATGTTTAAGAGCATGTAATAGAATCAAAATCCAGAGTGCAATATGGTCCAGTACCAAGGAGCATATCATTATCTGAGAAACAGTTACCTCTTCCTGTTTCCTGGAGCAGAAGGTGGGCTGGATAACAGAAGAGGGTCTCAGAGTGTCCCTTAGTACTTGAGAAGGGAACAGCCACTAGCCAGGGCTGCAAGTGACTGGGACCAAAGACCAGGGGTTTTGGCCTTGGGCCAGCTAGCCAGAGAAGGGGAAGGGGCCTTCAGAATCACTACATCCTGGAGAAGTCAGTTGGGACAAGGGAATGGGCAAAATGGGCAGGGATGAGGGCAGGAGGCAGATGAGGGAGAAGGCTCATGACTCAGACCCTAGCTGGCTTTTCCTGCAGTGTGACATAGAATGAGCTTGGGGCAGCCACAAGGCTGAGGGCAGTTCCCTGTAGAATGAGGACCTTTTCTGGTTCTCATTCTCAATGCCACCAATGGCACTGAGCCATTGGTGACTTCTGGGTTTCAACTAAAATCAGGAAATCGAGGATGGAAACAGACAAATGAGGTACCCACCACTTCTGGTGTCTGCCCCTGTGGCATTGTTAGTTTTCATAACTGGGCTGGCTTCTTTGGACATTTGTGATTTTTAACCAGACTTTGAGTTACTCGAAGCTGGGTCAGTATTACTTATTCAGATATTCAACAGATAATGACTGGGTATCTGCCATATGCCAGGCACTGTTCTAGGCACTGGAGATCCACTCAGTGAATCAGACAAAAACTTTGACCTCCAGGAACTTGAGTCTCATGCAGAGACACAGAGGAGCAATAAAGCGAATAGTAAGCGTTGTGGCACATTAGATGTGAGAAGCCCTGGGAAGACAGTAGTGAAGCAGAGGATGGACATGGGCACTGCTTGGAGGCTGGGGTGTTACAGTTCTCAATAGGGTGGCTGGGGTTGGCCTCATTGGGAAGGTGAGGTGGGAGCACAGACTCAAAGGAAGCAAGAGAGTGAGTCATGTTGATATCTGGGGGAAGAGCATTTCGGTCATAAAGAACAGCCAGTGCAAAGGCCATGCAGTGGGATGGTGCCTAATGTGTTGGAGGAATGGCAAAAGGTAGTGTGGCAAAGGAATGGGAAGTAGGAGATGAGGTTGGGAGAGAACAAGTGTCTGAGGGACATGGCACCTGTGTGCCGTTGGAGGACTCAGGAGTTGTTGTGGAAGGAGACTGGAACCCTTTCATCTTCGTGTCCCCATATTTAGCGTGGTTTCTGCAGTCAATGTCAATTATCTTGATGTGACAAGTCTCAGTACGGGAATCAAACACATATCTCTAATGAGTGGTGGGCCTCCAGTTTTGGGCAGTGCCAGAGTCCTTGAAACCAGTTTTGCTGTTGGATGCTTTGCCTGAGGGGAGTCTGGGGGCTACATGTGGGCAAGAAGGGGGCATTTTGCTCACTTCTCAGAGACCCCTGCCCTTTCTGGGCATTCCAGCAGATTTAACAACACTGGGGTGCTGGTGTGAGTCATTTGTTTCATGCCTGAGGGCAGTGCAGCTCTCATCCCTGGAGATGATTAGAGAGTGGGGGTTTCCCTAGAGAGTTCTGGGGCCAGTTGAGTAGCAGATCCTGGCTGGCCTGAAATTGATTGCCTGCTGACTGCTTTCTGGGTTGTTTACAACCTGGCCCCAGGATACCTTCCTGGCAGCCTCCAGATAAGCACGGGGACAGATTTGACAACTTCATGGGCAAAGAGAAGAAAAAATACAATATCTTACCGTTAACCATAGTCACCCTTCTGTGCAATGGAACACCAGATCTCACTCCTCCTGTGTGATTGGAACTTTGTACCTGTTGACCAACCTCTTCCCATCTTTCCCACTCGCATGTCTGCATCCCCTCCCTGCCCTGTCTCCGGTAACCACTATTCTCTTCTCTGCTTCTCTGAGATCAACTTTGTTTAGATTCCACAAATGAGTGAAGTCATGCTAGAAGAGACGTTTTTGAATGTTCTCACTACAAAGAAATGATAAATACATGAGGCAGTGAATATGCTAAGTACCTGATTTGATTATTACATGACGTACACATGTATTAAAACATCAGATTGTACCCCATAACTATGTACAATTATAATGCATCCATTAAAAAATAAAAATAAGAGAAGAAAAAGGTAACATTAAACAGCTTTATTCACTCAAATAATATTGTGCTGGGTGACTTGAGTTATGGGCGGGTCATTTTCTGACATGAGCAGCGCCCATCTGTAGAGCGCAGGCTGGCTGCCATGCTCACCCTGGTACGCTCCCTGCCACGAGTACTTGAGTCCCTACAAGTTGCAGACAGGTGCCATGAGTGAACAAAACATCTGTCCCTGTCCTGATGGCCTATTAGTGGGGGATAGACAGTGAGCCAGCTCCTCCTCACAGATTTCAGATTTGGATCTGAGAAGGAAATAGAAACAACTTTGGGAGGTGTGGTGAGGGAAGCCCCCCTAAGGAAGGAGTCTTATATTGAGAACTGAGGTCAGGGAGCTAGGCCTGCTGACAGTTGAGGAGGGGGCTAGGGGAGGAACATGGCCAAAACATGAAAAACGGTGAGTCAGAGACCTCTGTGGGAATGAGTTGGGTATATCTGGGATCGGGAGGCAGGCCAGTTTACAAGAAACATCCTGGGTTGGTGGAAGAGAGGGACGGTTTTCATTTTCTAGAAGGTGAACATGGTCGGGCCTGATGGTTCATGCCTGTAATCCTGCACTTTGGGAGGGTGGGGTGGGTGGATCACTTGAGACCAGGAGTTTGAGACTAGCCTAGGCAACGATGGTAAGGCCCTGTCTCTATAAAAAATACAAAAATTAACCGGGTGTGGTGGTGCATGCTTGTGGTCCCAGCTACTCAGGAGACTGAGGTGGGAGGATCTCTTGAGCCTGGGATGTGGAGGTTGCAGTGAGCCGTGATCGCACCACTGCACTCCAGCCAGGGCAACAGAGTGAGACACTGTCTATAAAAGAAAGAAAAGAAGGCGAGCCTGCTAACTTGTCTCTTTGAACGTCTCATTTCATGCTCATGGTGAAAGAGAGCAAGGTGATGTTATTGTCACATGCTCCCCATGAGGAAGCCAGAGTTCCCAGAGGTTAAGTGACTGTTCCATTGGGATTGCAGGTGACCGGCCCCAAATCTCAACGCTGTTTCTATTCCATGGCTTTTTCTCACCACCTGCGATTATGTTTTCCAGTTTAGCATGAGATCCAGGGGCAGTGTAGCATTTTGGGCTGAGTGTTTTGGATAATGGAAAATAAGCAGTATTTCGCACTTCATCATCTTTTTTTTGGAGAACAATATACACTAAATCTTTTCAAAGAAATACCAAATAAGTGCTTGGTAGGTCATTGTTTAGTACGGGAGTGTGAGATGCCTCGTTTTGTGTGATTGAGGAGGCCTGTTCAGTGCTCCTGAGGATCTTGCAATTAATAAATCTTACAAACATTTATTCCCTCTTGATTAAATGCCAGAGACAGTGCCAGACATGGTGCTTGGCATTGAGAGGGACAGAGAAGATGACCAGGGATAGAGAAGGCAAGGGAGAGGAGGCTGGCCCCCTACGGATTTAGTGACACGCCAGAGGTTGCTTTCCGAGAAGAAATTGCAGCACCATCTTGATGTTAGCTGCTCCTCCTCTCAGTGGAGGTGCGGAACACATGGCTGCGAGAGGCCTGTGAGTGCTGTGTCTGTTCCAGTCCCTGAGAGATGGGCATTTCCTTGGTTTATGCCTCTGCAGCTGCAGCACCCTTGTTAATTAGTAATTTGTGGAGAAGAATGTCATGTTCTCCTTGTTCATGGAAGTGGCCTGCTACCTCTTCATGTTCCCCAGTTGATAGCTTTCATTTTCCCCTTTACTATCAGCAGTGCTGTCAAATCACCTCACTGACGTTGCAGCTATAGATTCTGCATGTGTGTTTGGGCTTTAGTTCTGCAGCCCCACGTGGCTCTTGGATTGGCGAGTTAGGGATGTGCCTATACGTCACCCCAGGCTGTATTCCATCTTGTGCTTGCTTGCCAGTCACCTCCTTCTGGATGAGAACAGGCTCTACTGCACTCATCACCTGGTGTCCTTTTCCAGCCAGTGGCCAAGCCACGTGCTGCAGTGCTGTTGGTTACAGTGGGCTTGAGCCCCGGGACTTTTTATCTCTGTATATGTGAGATGAAAGTGTGAAAAGATGCGTGTCTGTGATCCCAGCTCCATGGGAGGCTGACGCTGGAGACTCGCTTGAACCCGGGAGGTGGTGGTTGCAGTGGGCCAAAATCATACCACTGCACTCCATCCTGGGTGACAGAGTAAGACCCTGCCTCCAAAAAAAAAAAAAAAGTGAAATATCACATTATAGACAGCCATATAATTGTCAGGTCAGAGGGACACCTGTTGAGTGAGGTATCAACTGTCATTGAGCTTTTGTTGCAAGAGCTACCTGTTTCTCTGATTAGTTTGACATCGGCACAGCGTACGTAGTCTTTACATAGCGTTTCTGGGAGGCTGGCCCAGCATTGGAAGGCGCAGCAGATGCATATGGAAGGTAATGGTGTTTAAGCCGTGTAGTAGAAAGATTGTGCACATGGGCACTGGAGCTAGACTCTTCCTGAGTTCAAATCCTGACTCTCACTAGTAGGTAACCTTGGGTAAGGTCCTCACCTGTATAGTTCCTTGCCTCATTTGGTTATTTGTAGGATAAAGCAAGACGGTGTATGTAGAGTGCTCAGAGTTGTGCTGGGCACATTTTAAGTGGTCACTGAGAATTTGGGATGGCTGTTATTACCTGGAAAGGGTAACAAGAGTGTACCATCTCTTGGCACCTCTCAGCAGTACTGTGGGGGAGATGTTAATATGATGGCCATTAATGGATGTGGAAACTGAGACCCATAGAGGAGAAGGTAGTAAGCAGAGGAGCCAGGACTCAAACCGCAGGGGGTCTGTGAATCCCACCCTGGCTTTGTGCTCTGTACCTTGCCAGTCCCAGCCCCTGAGGCTGGAGACGGGGAAGGTTGGCCAGGGGCACAGGAGCATGTCAGGGAGGCTGAGTCTAGCCCACTAACAAACCAGAAGGCCAGCGAGGAGTAAGTTGCTAGGAGCTTGGGAGTCAAGTTTAAAGCACAGAATGTGATTGTTTCTTAAAAGCCTCTCCCCTGCCCTCTCTTCCATCCTCATGATCTATTTGCCAGGGGGTTGAAGGGCAATGAAAATTTGTCCAGTGCCCCTTTCTGCCAGGCATTTTGCCTGTTGGATCCCACACTACCCCATGGTGGCGTGTGATATGGAACTACTCTAGTCTCTGGTTTACAGATGAGGAACTGAGGCTCCTGTGGTCAGGGTCACTTGGCTGGTAGAAAGTGGGTTTGAGACTGGGGGCCAGGTCTGCCTGGGCGTGTTTTTTGTTTTTGTTGTTGTTGTTGTTGTTGTTGTTTTGAGACAGAGTCTCACTCTGTCACCAGGCGCCAGGCTGGAGTGCAGTGGCACGACCTCGGCTCACTGCAACCTCCACCTCCCAGGTTCAAGCAGTTCTCCTGCCTCAGCCTCCCGAGTAGCTGGGACTACAGGTGCACGCCACCACGCCCAGCTAATTTTTTTGTATTTTTGGTAGAGATGGGGTTTCACCATGTTGGCCAGGATGGTCTCGATCTCTTGACCTGGTGATCCATCCGCCTCGGCCTCCCAGAGTGCTGGGATTACAGGGCGTGTTTTTTGTTAGTCAACATGGCCTGCCTCCTTTCTTTTTTTCTTTTCTTTTTTTTTTTTTTTGAGATGGAATCTCCCTCTGTCGCCAGGCTGGAGTGCAGTGGCTCGATCTCAGCTCACTGCAACTTCCAACTCCCTGGTTCAAACGATTCTCCTGCCTCAGCCCTCTGAGTAGCTGGGATTACAGGCATGCACCACGATGCCCAGCTAATTTTTTATTTTTAGTAGAGACAGGGTTTCACCACATTGGCCAGGATGGTCTCGATCTCCTGACCTCGTGATCCACCTGCTTCTGCCTCCCAAAGTGCTGGGATTACAGGTGTGAGCCGCCGCGCGCAGCCGGCCTGCCTCTTTTCTTGGGGGAAAACCTTTCTCCTACTTTTCAAATCACTTAGCGGAGCCATTTGAGGAAGCATCCTCAGAAAGTGAGTGGACTTGGCCTGGGAGAGCCTGGAAGAGTCTTCTTAGCCTGATTATCATGACAGCTCTGACAGATCCAGGCAGAATCCCAGGCCACGAGGCCTCTCCTTCCCTTACCTGATGCCTGGGGCCCCAGTCTCTTTTTCTTTCCTCGGTGCTCAACCTAGATTCTTTCTTGGGCAGGCCGCCTAGTGCCCTCACATCCCCTTTCCTGGTCACTTGCCAATCACTGCTTTCTCCCCTCCCTGTGGGACCACTGAATAGATGCCGAGAAACCCACTCAACACATTGCCTTGACAGGAGCTTGAGTCGAGGCATCCAATATCTCTTTGGAGGCGGTGACCATGAAGAAACCCTTTGTGAGCAGCATGGGCTAGCGCCTGGCTGGAGAAGTTGGCCTGGGACCACTGCCCTGGCTTCCTGCAGAGTCCAGCAGCTGTGCATCTGCCCCTGCCTGGGGAGCTGGCTGAGCACCTTAGGTCCATGAGTACCACTGCTGTCACCAAGCACCAGCCCCAGGTGACCTAGGCCTTAGCAGAAATAAAAGGCAATTGGCTTCTTCCAGGCACACCTAGTGAGGTGGCTCCTGCTGGGCTTTGAGCTGGCTTTCTTACTATTCTCTCCTTTCTGAGTGTGCTGGTGAACTCCTGTTGACATCCAAGACTCACATCAGTCATTTCCTCCTCTATCAAGCCCTCGTAAGCTCCCCTATGCCTCCCAGCCCTGGCGCATTTCCCCTCCCTTCCTCTGCGGCCCCCGTCACTCTTGTGCGAACCTCTTCTCTTCCAGCGTCTGCACAGGCCATGTGGCAATACATGCAGGATTCACTGGGATTCACCAGCATTCACCTATCTGGGGCAGCACTGTGGGCTCTGAGAGGCGCAGCCTGTGGCTTCTTGCCCTTATCCCAGCCCTCCTCTTCTCATCAGTGCTTAGTGAATCCAGCTCTCCCGCCTGTTCCCTTTGCTCCTACCTTGTATTTAGGGCATTACAGCAATCTGACTTCATTGAAAATCCCGTTGGCAAACTTTGTGGTGTTTTTTTTGTTGTTGTTTTTGAGATAGGTTCTTGCTCTGTCACCCAGGCTGGAGTGCAGTGCCACTACCATGGCTCACTTCAGCCTCAACCTCCTGGGCTTAAGTGATCTTCCTACCTCAGCCTCCCGAATAGCTGGGACTATAGGCATGCACCACCATACCCAGCTAATTTTTTGTATTTTTTTAGAGACAAGGTTTCACCATGCTGCCTGGACTCATCTTGAACAACTGTGCTCAAGTGATCCTCATGCCTCAGCCTCCCAAAATCTTGGGATTACAGGCATGAGCCACTGTGCCCAGGCCCGGGAAACTTTAAAGTGAGAAATCACATAAATACAATGAAGTATCTAAAAGTTTAGTAATATTAGATATACTGCTTGATGATTTTGTATACATGATTATAATCATGTATAATTCGAGTCAATATAGAAAACATTTCTGGCAACCCATAAAGCCCCTCCTCAGTCTGTAATCCACATCTCCACCCCATCCAAGAGAAACTTCATTCTGACTTCTAAAGCTGTCTTTTCAAAGTTTTTTTTATTGTGATAAAATAAACATAAAATTTACTGTCTTAACTATTTTTAAGTGTTCAGTTCAGTGGCATTAATGCATTCTATAAAGATGTTCTTTACATTTAAATAGTGCTGGTAATGTTTTCTTGTTCTGGTAATAAAATTTTCTAGTGCTGGCAATATTTAAATAGTGCTGGTAATAAAACGACTGCATGATATAGAAGCAAATAGAGCAGAAAGTGAAAGTTCCTCCAACCTCAGTATCTTCCTCAGAGGGAACCACTGTTCTCAGTTTGTATATCCTTCCAGACCTTTATCTGTGTATATTCATGTAAGTATCAACCCAGTCAATACATGATATACACATATGTTTCAGCTCTATAGTTTTGTTTTTTTTAAACCATAAACTGAATCATTGATTGTTGATTGATTGCAAATTGCTTTTTCATGTGCCACCAGTGTCCGGATCTTTCTAAGCTGGCACACCCACACGTGGTGGAAAATGTTCTGTTTGACGTCTGTCTGCTCAGCCATGTGTCTCCCCTCCTCCACTCAGGCACCCAGTCTTTGGTTGTTTCCATCCCCCTTCCCATCCCCTGTTGCTGCCCTTTGCAGAGTCTGCTGTCAGATTCCTCCATTCTCTGAAAGACTGATCCCTGGGGATTCTTCTTCCCCAAAGTATTTGCCTTTTGAAAAAGCAAGGACCAAAGCTTTTTAGGTGAAGGGGTTCAAGGCTGATGGAAGACATCATTCACCAGCAGGCAGGTACAGACACTTAGGGAGTAGTTAGGCCCCCCGGCACCTCTAAAATGTCATTGCTGACTATCAGCTGGACCTGACCCCAGAAGCCAGCCCAAATATCCAGCTGCAGAGCTGGAGGCTCCCTGTGTTTCACTTCAGTCAGCAGGGAGGCTCCTTCCGTTCGTGCTTCTCCTGCAGCTCAGCCACAGGCACCTGGGAGATGAGCGCTTGGTGAAACCTAAACCTGTGGCATTGGGGAAATGTAGATCTTGTTTGGGGAATACTTTTCTCTGGGGCATGTGTCGTGTTCTTTCTTTATGAGAAAATCAACCCAAAGGCCTTCTGATTTCTTATGGGCTTTTCCACTTCAGGTTAGTTTGGGTGAGCTTGCTCTTCATTGTGCTAAGTTTAGCTCCTGAGAGTGTTCGGCTTTTTTCTCCTTCCTTCCCTCCCTTCCCTTTCTTCTCCTTTTTTCATCATTCTGTCTTTCCCTTTGGGCACAGCCTCATACAAACGTTCATTCCTGCAGCCATGAGCTCACTCAGCAGCAGCCTGTCAGCCCCTGCTGTGGGCCGGGCACCGGGCGGGGTGGGGGTGGGGCGGGAGGTAGAGCTGAGAGCATAGTGGCGAGAGGAAGGACAGAGACCCTTCTCCTAGGGGCTTCAGACTGGAGCATCCTGGACTGTCCAGTGTAATTCAAGCATTCCGGGGAGGACAGCAGCCAGAAGGAGGGTGACAGGAGCAGCAGAAATGGTCACAAATCTCTGCCCACACTTGCCAGCCAAATTCTACCAGCTTCTCCATGCTAACTGTGATGTTTTGGTGTTAGCATTAAAAAAAAAAAAAAAACCCAGGTTTTTAAAATATGAAATAAAAGGAAGCAAAAATAGCCCGTAAACCCAATGTCCAAATGATCCCTGTTGAATTTTTATTGTATATATATTTATATTTATATATTTAGAGGCAGGGTCTCACTGTGTAGCCCAGGCTTGTCTTGAACTCCTGGGCTCAAGCAGCCCTCCCATCTCAGCCTCCCAAAGTGCTGGGATTATAGACATGAGCTCCATGCCCAGCTGAATTTTTAAAATAAAGTTAATATGTGTACATGATTAGAAATCACAAACCAAAAGGTCTAAAAAATAAAAGTGTGCCTGTGTGGGTGTGTACACAGTGCCACTGCTTTTTTTTATTCCCCCAAGATGCCAATGTATTCTTAGGCATCTTTCCAGGAAAAGTCGTGTTTACACCATGATGTGTCACCTTTGAAAAACTTCACCTGAAAGGGACCCTACAGCATATTCCAGTCTTGCTTTTTCATCCTGGTGCTGTGTCTGTACCAGCTATCTAGGAATAAAAAGGCCCCAGTCCTCTTAGATTCTCACTCTTTCCACAGACAGAAGATAATTACCTAACAACTCCCCTATCAATGGACATTTAGGTTATTTCCAATTGTTTACTGGAAGGTCGTGTTAGAAAGGTTTGAAATTTCCCAGTAAGCACGCCCTCCCACAACAGACACCTGATCACTGAGAAAAGCAGATCCCTTTGGAAAGTTTTAAAATTCATTCTTGGAGCTGATTTTTTTTTCTCTTTTTAGATGTAGGCAGGGAAAAGAAGGTAACATTTTGTGTTGGATGCTCACTGTTTCAGCACTCTCTGAAGAAACTTCATTTTTTATTTAATTTTTTAAGATGGAGTCTCGCTCTGTCGCACCCAGGCTGGAGTGCAGGAGTGTGATCTTGGCTCACTGCAACCTCCACCTCCCGGGTTCATTCAATTCTCCTGCCTCAGCCTCCTGAGTAGCTGAGACTGCAGGTACTTGCCACCACACCTGGCTAATTTTTTGTATTTCTAGTAGAGATGTGGTTTCACTGTATTGGCCAGGCTGGTATCGAACTCCCGACCTCAGGTGATCCACCTGCCTGGGCCTCCCGCCTCCCAAAGTGTTGGGATTGCAGGTGTGAGCCACCATGCCTGGCCTCTGAAGGAACTTCATATCCATGGGTTCCTTTGGTTCTAGGAAGCCAGAATTACTCTCCCCATGTTTTAGACCAGCAACCTAAGGCTAAGGACGGGCCAGCTGGATAGGGGTTCACACCACTTGGCCAGCCCCAGGAGCTGAGCACTTTGTTTCACTTCACCAGTTCTTCCAGTTTGTTCTGTATGTCTGAGTCCACACAGAGCTTAGGGAGGGGTTTCTACATCTGTGAATTTCTGCTCATAGCTTCAAACTAGGGCATGTTTTGCCCTGCAATTGGTCTCGATTTTCTGTTTCTAAAAGCTTTGATTGCTGTGTGGCCAGCTCTGAAATTCACTAGGAGTTGGGAGTGATGGGAAGAAGCTAACTTCCTGGGTTTGGATGCTTCAGGAGAAGATGAGAGGGCAACTACGCTGCATTTGATCACCCAGCATCCTAAGTGGGCTCTGATGGATGCTGTCTGTCAAGCAGTGCATGCTTGGAATGCTCCCATCTCGGGGCCCTCGGTTGTTGGCGTCTGTAATACGCTATCTGGGTTTCCTGGACAGTAGAATCATGTCTCAATTTATCTGTCATTTTTTTGTGGTTGAATAATCCACAGTGGGCAAATAAAAATTAATGTTTGTATTTGGATGCTAATTCAGCTTTCAGTTAGGTTTCGTTTTGAGCATTATTGAAATTAATCTATGTTTCTTAAGCACATTTCCATTTATTGGCAAGGTACAGAGGCCCCCAGCATATAATTGGTAGTTGTTTGGAGTAAATTCAGATTGATAATCCATATCAAGTTAATGGAAAAGTTTATTTTAAAACTTTTTTTAAATGACAAAATGATGTCTGAACATTATTCAGATTCTGGAAAGAGAAAAACACTTCAATCAAAATCCTGCCTTAAATCAGTTGTCTTCTGTCTTCTGCTCCTTTCTAGTCTGTTTGCATGTCTATACGCTTTTTTTCTTTTCTTTTCTTTTTTTGAGACAAGGTCTCACTCTGTCATCTGGGCTGGAGTGCAGCGGCACCATTTTGGCTCACTGCAGCCTCTGCCTCCTGGGCTCAAGCAGTCCTCCTACCTCAGCCTCCTGAGTAGCTGGAACTACATGTACATGCCACCATGCCCAGCTAATTTTTCTATTTTTTATAGAGATGGGGTTTCTCCGTGTTACCTAGGCTGTTACTTGAAATCCTTAGCTCAAGTGATCCTCCTTCCTGGGTCTCCCAAAGTGCAGGGATTACAGGTATGAGCCACCATACCTGACCTTCCTCTTTAAAGACTATTATGTGTGGAACTAAGTTTGAGCTTCCGGTGAAACACTGTTATTTTAGGAAGAGTGTGGGCTTTGGAATTGACAAGCCCCAGGAAGTCCCAATTCAAATTCTGACTTCAACTCAGTAGCTTTGTGACATTGGGCAAGTTATTTAACCTTTTGCACCTCTATTTTCTCAACGATAAAATGGGACTGATCGTTCCTGTATATTGTGGTTGTTATAAAGACTGAGATAGTTGACACCGGCCTCATTCTTTCGCCCAGGCTGGAGTGTAGTGGCATGATCTCACTCACTGAAGCCTTGATCTCCCGGCCTCAAGCAATCCTCCCACCTCAGCCATGAAAAGTGCTGGGATTAGAGACATGAGCCACTACACCTAGCCATCTCTGACTTTTTTTTAAGGAAAAACTTCATTATCTGGGGTGAGCTGATCTTTCACTTATTGCTGATACTTACTAGGCTCCCTTTCTAATGAGAGCCAGAATTTGACTACACCCACTACACCTGGCTTTTTCTTTCTGGTTATTTATCTGTATCTAATATAATAGCAAGGCACATTAGTGTTCCGTTTCCTGTAGTGATAGTTTTGTTTAAAATGAACTTATTTGGGTTAAAATCAATAATAATATCAATGTGCTATAGCTAAGACACAGCTTGTATGGCTGGTACGTGGTTTTGAATCCCAGCCCTGCCGCCTCCTGGCTGTGTGACCTCGGGCAGATCCTTTTCTGTCTGTGCTTCAGTTTCTTCACCTGTAAAATGAGGATGACACGGTAATATCTAATGGAGTTTCTGTAAAGTTCAAATGAGATCAGTCAGAGCCTTAGAACAGTGTCTGGCACATAAGAAAGTACCATAGAAGTGTTAATCAGAAGTGTTTTCCTTATACAAACAGCTAACATTTGGGGAGTGTAGAGCTGGTGCTGGTAAAATGTACTATGTCTGACTCAGGATAGTCAGCAGGAAATGGGAGCGGGCACTGTTGTTTTAGTTGTTTGATGATGATGTTAATAATGGGCATAATAATAGATCTGGAGGTGGCATTTGTTTTGGAGATTAATTGCCTTTATTAAAAGATGTTTTTATTGTCCGTATTCGTGGGGTAAAAGGGCAGTTTTGCCACGTTGATGAATTGCATTGTGGTGAAGTGAGGACCTTCAGTGATCCATCAGTGGAGTAACACACACTGGACCCACCCAGCACCCTCCCGTCATCCACCCCTTCCAACTCCACCACCCCTCCCGGTCTCGTTGTCCATCATCCCACACTCTGCTGCCATATGCACATGTTAATTAGCTCCTGCTTATGAGAATATGCAGTAAGTGTCTGAGTTATTTCACTTAAGATAATGGTACCCATGTTGTTGCAAAAGACATGGTTTCCTAATTTTTTAGGGCTGTGTACTATGCCATCATGTATATACACGTCATTTTCTTTATCCAGTCCTCGGTGGGTGGACACTTAGGCTGATTCCATGTCTTTGCTGTTGTGAATAGTGCCACTATATAAACATGCGAGTGCAGCTATCTTTTGATATGATGGTTGCTTTTGGAGATGAGTTTCTTAGGACAAAAGCTTTTGGGCAACTTGATAGCATCCAGCAAGATTCCAGTGTTTGCATTCACCTGTTGCCTTTGTCGGACTTTCGTAGGCCAAGCCCAGCATTCGGTGCTTCATTAAACCCACCGAGACGCTCGAGCGGTCCCTTGAGATGAACAAGCACAAGGGCAAGAGGCGGGTGCAAAAGAGACCCAACTACAAAAACGTTGGGGAAGAAGAAGATGAGGAGAAAGGGCCCGCTGAGGATGCCCAAGAAGACGCCGAGAAGGCTAAAGGTACAGAGGGTGGTTCAAAAGGCATCAAGACGAGTGGGGAGAGTGAAGGTGAGTGTCCCCGTGAACGCCGCCCTGCGCCTGCGCCTGCGCCGCCAGCCAGCCTGCCTGCCTGCCAGCGAGGCTGCCACCTGTGCCCTCTCCACCCCGACTTCTGCTCCCCACAGTGTCCAGCCAGTGATTCGGTTCCTTCCTCACACTGGTGTACCTCATTCTCTACAGCCCTGCCACTCAGAGGCTGTGTGGGTGTGTGTCATACGCAGGTCCAGTGCAAGTTCTGCCCTCACGGGATGTGTGACCGGGGGCCAGGTTTCCTCACCTAGAAAAGGCGAGTGACAAATAGTACCCACTTTGTAGTGTTTGTACAAGAATTAAATGTATGAATATGTGCAGTGTGCTCCAAACAGTGCCTGGCCCCATGTTAAATGCTGCAAAGGATTCGACGCTGCAGAAGTATCCGTCGCTATTATGACAGTAGGAGCAGCGTGGAATTATTATCTTTATCCTCATTGCTGATACAATTATTCCTGATAACCTGGGGTTATGATTTGCATCCTGCGCACTGCGGGAAGAAAGAGGATTTGTGTTTAATGAAATTATATACTTGTAGGCCAGGTGCAGTGGCTCACACCTATAATCCCAGCACTTTGGGAAGCCAAGGTGGGAGGATCGCTTGAACCCAGGAGCTTGAGACCAGCCTGGCCAACGTGGCAAAACCCCGCCTCTACCCAAAAAAAAAAAAAAAAAAAAAGAAGTATTCTTTTAGTATCTTTAAAATACTGAAAAATTAAATATAACTGACTCCGTTCTTACATTAAGGTTTTTTAAGTCCTGTCTGTTTAGAATGAGGTACACTCGTGTGTAGTGCGTACGTGCTCAGTAAGCAAAATCATTCATTCCTCTTTTTGCCCTTGTTGGGAATTCTGTTTTTCACCTCCCTCTCGTTGAGATGCTAAAACGTTCTTGAATTGGAAATCATTTACTTTGGGATTAAGCAAACTGAAAGTGCCACATTGGTTGTGTCATGGGCCAGGCTCACAGCCACACAGATAGGGGCTCTGCCTGTGGTTCTGGGCACTAGGGCTGGGCAGTGGGACGTGATGAGGAGTCTGATACTTGGTAGAAGAGGAGCTGGAGCTCTTCTCGGGAAGGTCTGACCACGGCTTCTGGGGTGAACTTGGCGTCTCCTCAGCAGCCTGGCCACGGTCCCTGTGGGTGTGGAGAATACTTCCTGTGAGCCCTCCTCCTGGGCCTTGGGCTCACAGTGGCTGCTCTGAAGCCAGCTCTCCACAGCCCTGTCAGCAAGGACTGCATGAGCTTCCCAGTCCAGGGCATCTGAAGCTGTAACACAGAGCCACTCACTCAGTCAGTGACTGAGAGCTCCTTTGCCTGTGGGAGTTGCCTGAGATTCCGCAGCCAAAGCACACCCCCGTCACCACCTTGCTTGCCCCATCATGACTTTCTTGGCAGTTGTCAGTGAATACCATGATCACATTTCGGTAATTGTAACCAAAATGTCTCTCTGGTACCACCCAGACCTCTTTTTAAGGTTGAGATCTCCAGCTTCCTCTTATTTCTGTTTAAAGTGTGCAGTAGGCATTTTGGTTTAGGAATTCATTTTTGGCCTGGGAAGCCTTTGCCAGCAAATATCACTGTGATGGGGAGGGGAGGGCCAAACACAAGGTAAGCCGTACTAATTTGCTTATTGGGGTCATTCCGATTATTTTGTTATGCAGAAGAAAATTGTCCGCCTAAGCCCTATGGTTAGCTGTTCTGTCGCCACACTGGGGAAGAAATGGACATCTTCACCTCATTTTGTGCACTGTGTTCTCATCAATTTTGTTTTGGAAAGATGCTACCTCTTTCCTTCCAGTCCTTTTAAGGATGCTCTCTAACCAGGCCTCAGCCATGACTAACAGTGGTGTGGATCAGGCAGGCTTGGTCCCAAAATCACAATCAAGTTAGTCAGCCAGGCGGCCCAGTCCTGGTACACGGGTTTCAGGCCAGTTCTGCAGGCTGCTGTTTGAGCTTGAAATGCTTAGATTCGAGTAGGGGCTCCTGGAAGCTGTGCCCAGCTGCCCTGTGCAGGGTTCGAGGGAATGAATTTCTGCTGCCTCCAAAAGTGTATTTTCCAGGTGGTTACTCAGCCAGATCATGCCACACAGGACCCAGGAATCTCCCCAGAGGCTTTGCTTGGACAGTTGGTGCTTCAGGGCTCAGTCACGCATGGCTCTCCATGACCCCCTCTGCAATTTTGATGCCCTCCTAATTTCTTGAGCACATTAGTCATTTCAGAATATGATGGGTCTGTCATTTTGTCACTCAGCTCACCATAAATAAATACAACGTTCATAAACAGCTCCTGCCAGGTAACAGCACTTGTATTCTGGAGCTTTCTGAATCATATATTTGCTCTCTTGATTATTCGTAAATGTGAAGGTGTAGTTGGTGAGTGTTCTCTCCTTAGACTGTATCTGTGTTTGGATGAAACTGTACAGCTGTTAATTCCTGTGAGTTGGAAGGGTGTCAGGCACATTTCCTCATTTACATTGCATGCCAGAGAATAGTGTAGATGCTGGGCAGTGCCTAGATAATGTGAGGTCTGACTCGTCCTGTCTCAGTGTCTAGGTTTATTGTGTGCCTTGGATGGCCTCCTAAAGCTCTGGACCTGATTGTCCCCATCTGGAAATGATGAATATAGAAAATATAATTCACATGATCACTTTTTTTTTAAGTGAAGATAAGTTGGTACTTGTGATTGCAAGATTTAGAAATCCAACTCAGACTGGCTTAAGCATAGTGGTTGTTTATTGTTCATGTTCCTGGGAAGCTGGGACAGGACTGGGCCCAGGTGCACTCACGTCCTGCCAACTTGGCCAGCAAGTGGAGAGAGGGCTTCTCCTTTCCAGTGGCTGCCACTGAAGTACTGGGGCCAATGCTTGTGGATACAGTGGACCTGGCTTGGTCCACCCCCACCCCCAGAGATGTTCTGGACCGACTGACCAGGCCCGGGTGACAAATCTCTACAGCGGCTCCCTCAGTAGCAAATGAGATACATTTATCAGAAGCAAGGGTCATGGATGCTGGGCCAGAAGAAACAGCAGATTTCCCCCTAGAAAGCCACACTGTATTTCTGGGTACTCCCCTTCTCTCTCAGGGCCATCTTCTGCCATCTTTTGAGACAGACTTGTGGCTCTTTTCTCTTCCACATTATTTCTTCTCTAGAAGTTTCTTTCATTGTCCCTAGATCTACGGGCTTGTTGACAGACAGACGTGGTGACTCTTAAGGAAAGAGATGCTGGCACTCTGCCTCTACATACCCTGCCAATCCCATTTTAGTAGTGAAATTTTGACTTTAAAAGACAGGGGCAAAACACAGAAGTAAAAAAGGCAGGTGGTCACAAGGCACAGTTTTGCCATGACCTGATTTGGATGTGGCATTAGTGTGTGTGTGTGTGTGTGTTATTTTTTACAAATACAGCACCCAGAATTCACACCTCCTCCAGATTTAAGCTCAGACAAGGAAGTTGTGTGAAATGAATGTGCAACCCTGACCCATCCACTCCCATCCCCAGTCTACAGAGAAATTTGCTCTGCCTCAGGTCCCAAGTAATGGGTGACTCATTCTGCAACCAAGAAATCACAGGGCCCCTAAATTTGCAGAAACTCAATACTAAAAGAAGAGGGATGTCATCGTCCCTATAGGCAAAGAAGCATTCACTCTACCCAGGAAGGCAGACATCCTAGGCTATGTGCTTGTTTTTTAGCTTGCCCTTGAGTCTAAAAGGACAGTTATCTCTTTTGGAATTTATTTAGAGCAGTAACTTAATAAGCATATCCGACATGAGGGACTGCATCCTTCAACCTCCTCATCTAAAAATAGGGCTGGACTATTGTTTTTTGCCTATGGAAAAAGTAATTACCCAGCCTGACCTTCAAAGCCTACTCATTTGTTGGAATTCCAGCAAGGGCTTGGAGTGAAGACAACAGGCCTGACTTTGAACCTGCCAGGTTAGCTGGGTTTGAGGGGGTACCTGGGAGTTTAGAGACCCATCTTTGCCTTTTTCTTTTTCTTTTTCTTTTTTTTTCTTTAAATCTCTACTGAAATTAGATGAAACCTCGCCTCATTTCCAGCTCCTCTTGCAAAACTAGAGCCAGCCCCAGGCCTGACAGTGTCTTGGTTGGGGCAAGCCAGGGACTGAATATCTGGGAGTTGAGATCTGAATCCCAGCACTGCTCCTGAGCTGCTGTGTGACTCTGGGCAAGTAATCGCCCTCTCTGCACTTCTCCACCTGTAGAGGGGGCTTCCTAATGCTTGGGCCTCAGATCGTTGTAAGCGAGAACATCAACACTGTAACATTCAGCCTAAGACGCAGGAGCTGAATAGGATCCCTGGCCAAGGTGGAGGGCAGAGTGAGGTGCCCGAACAGGAATTTGAGTGTGGTTGTATGAACTCTGCTTTCTGCTTGGACATCCAGCAAGTTTCTGTGGGGGCGTTTCTATATTAATTTCTACAGCTAGTGAGTGTGGAGGTATGAGTATGTGTGAGAGAGGGAGAGTGTGTGTGTGTATGTGTGTGTGTGTAACAGTGGGAAGAGAAGGAGGGAGAAGGATCAGCAGGCCTGGGTGCTGCAGTAGAGAGATGGTGTGGGGCTGTCAGCTTTTCAGATGGGCTTAACTGGGATAAGGAGGAGGATTGGAGGTGAATTAGGACAAAGCCGCTGAAGAGCAACTTCCCGAAAACCGTTCTCAGCTCAATCCCCTGCTGGGCAGTAGACGATAATAAAAAAACAAAGGAAGGGGTGCCCCCAGTACTTAACGCAAACACTCTCCGTCGTTGCCAGGGGCTGTTTGCTTCTTGAAATTCTGCTGAAAAGCCAGCCAATTACATGCAGGCTGTGCTTTATATCCTAGGTAACCAGCCAGGCATCCTTCCCCTTACCCTTCCTTTGAAGGCCTTCTTATTCCCCTCTTGGCCTCTTTTTTCAGTCTGTCCTTGCTGTGATCGCTGGAATATGGAACACAGAGAGCAATTGACAAAATCCTTGAATTTGTGAAGTCAAAGACTGTTGGGAGGCCATGCCTGCCATTTCCCTGAAAAGCACTTCATTTACTAAATATTAATCAGATTCGAACGGACATCACCCTTGGCGAGTTGATAAATTATTGCTGTAATTTGAAAACTGAGTGTGTCAGAGTATCAGGGAAACTCAAGGATCTGGCCAGAGTTGTCATATGGAGAGGCAGAAGTGGACGTCCTCGGGTCCCGAGGGCCCTCAGGACTCTCCTGGCCCGCAGCAGTGCCTCCCCACACAGCCACTACTTGCACAACAAGTGGAAAGATGTGGCCTTCGCTGCTCCCCTTTTTTTTTTTAACTTATGGTAAAATACGTATAATATAAAATTTACCATCTGAATCATTTCTAAGTGCACATTTCAGTAGTGTTAAGTACATTCACACTGTGGTATAACCATCACACCATCTGTCTCCAGAACTCTTTTCATTTTTCATCTCACAGAACCAAAACTGTGCCCATTTAATAACTGCCCACCCCACCCTTTGATATTCTGTCTTTATGGATTTGACTGCTCTAGGTAGCCTATTCACATGGAATCATATGGTATTGTCTTTTGTGCCTGGCTTGCGTGACTTAGCAGAAAGTCTTCAAGGTTTATTCATGTTGTAGCATGTGCTGGGATTTCCTTCTCTTTCTTTTTTTTAGGCTGAATAATTATTCCATTGTCTGGCTAGACTACATTTCTTTATCCATGCCTCTGTTGATGGACACTTGGACTGCTTCCACTTTTGGCTATTGGGAATAATGCCGCTATAAACGTGGGTATACATACCCATTCCTGCCTTTAAGGCTTTTGTAGAATTGATCGAGGCTATAGAGGGTCTGGGTGGGACTGGCCAAAGGAAGAAGTGTTGGAGATTTGAGCTTCTGCTCTCAGCTTTGCAACTCCATGAGCTGTGGTTTGGTGATCACATGACTCAACTCCTGGAGGCTGGAGACTTAAGTTGTGTGATGGGGCCATACTGCCTACCGGGCTACGTGCTGAAGTGTTGGAGATGATGGGCCATGGTGCCTGGCATGGGAACTGCTACTGTGCAGGTGCTTGTTTCCACTACTCAGCTGGTGGGAAGTGTAGAGAGAGGAGCCCACAGCAGCCTGGGGCAGAGGCCCACCGCCTAATGCCTTGGTGCTTCGGTTTCCCCTGCCTTAACATGCAGAGGTGAGGGTAGATAAACCTTTCTCCCACTGCAGAATGTGGAGATGATTTTACGTGGTACAGAGAGGGCCTTAACGAATATGGTGGCCACTCACAGTGGCTCACACCTGTAATCCCAGCACTTTGGGAGGGCAACGCAAGAGGATCACCTGAGCCCAGAAATTCAAGACCAGCTGGGCAACGTAGGGAGACCGCTGTCTCTACAAAGAAATAAAAAATTAGCCAGGCATGGTGCCTGTAGTCCCAGCTACTCTGGAGGCTAAGGTAGAAGGATCCCTTGAACCTGGGAGGTTGAGGCTGCAGTTAACTGTGATCGTGCCACACATTCCAGCCTAGGTGACAGAGTGAGACCTTGTTTCTTTAAAAAACAGAAGAAGAAGAAGAAGATGGTGTAAGAGCTTTTATTCTAAGTGATTATCTCCAGAGCAGGGGATAGGGTGGGTGGGGGGAGCCTACATATTGCTGTGACAAGTGTTTAATACTTGAATACCTCATTCATGTTTGTGAATCTCCCTTTCTCAATGCACACAACAGCCACTAGCACCTTTTTGTTTATTCATCATGTATGTTTTTACAGATGCTTTCTATTTATACCGGTTTTATGCTTATGGTAATTTTCCCAAACTTTATATTTGAAAATGATTTCAAATTTACAAAAAGTTGTAAAACCAAAAATAGTATAAAGAATACCTGTTTACCCTTTACCCAGTTTCTCCCTGTAACATTTCATGCCATTTACTTTCCTATTGTATTTTCTCTGTCTGCACACATGCCCCACACACTCCACATACACTTACCATGCCTCTTTCCTCCTGAAGCTTCATGAGCATTTGCTAAGATTAAGGTGTTCTCATTGGTGAGCACAGTACAGTTGTTAGCTTCATAGTACTCTCCTGCTGTGTTCCTGTTGTGTCTGTTGGCCTAATAATGTCTTTCTAGCATATTCTCCCCTCTAGTGCAAGGTTCAACCCAGCCTCCTTTACTTTGGAACATTTCCACTGTCTCTTTCTCTTTTGCAACATTGCCTTTTTTTGAGGAATATAGAACTTCCTTCTTTTTTGTTCTAATACAACGTCCTTCATTTTGTCTTCATCTGATGTGTCCTTGTGATTAGACTGAGGTTCCTGGCTGAAACACGGCATAGGTGATGTCATGCACTTCTCAGGGTGTCACATCTGGAGGCACATCATGTCCTTCTGTCCCTCTTGGGTGATGTTCACTTTGGTCACATGACTGATGTGTTGCCAAGTTTCTGTACTGTGTAATGACCTTCCTTTTCTTCCCAACTAGTAAGTAGTCCACAGAGAGACACTTTGGGATCATGCCGATACCCTGCCCCTTGTTAAAACTTCTTCTAAGATTTGGCATTTGCTTATGATTCTTGCCTGGTCCAGTCATTACCATGATGGGCAGGAAAAGATGATTTTCCAACTTCAGCATTCTCTCTGTGTTTAAAAGTCAGCCCTTGGCATTCTGTTGTAAGCAAGACCTTTCCCTTCTTCTCATTTATTTATTTGTCTCTTATTGGTGTGGACTCATAGATTCCAGTTTTCTACTGGTTTATAGCACATTACTGTATTTAATTATTTTGGTGCTTAAATTGTCCCAGAGTTGGCCTGCAGGAACCCTTTCAGCCTGGCTGTCTTGTGCTTACCCCGTGATTTCTTCAGCAGTCCCTTACACTTTCTGGCATGGCTTCTGTGTTCACCTGGTACCTCCTCTGCCCATCCCTGAAATTAGCCATTTCTCTGGCTCCTGTCCATGGACAGGGGTATTAGAGGCCAAGATTTGGGCACTGAATGTTTTCATCGCCACTGAGATGTCCTTGCAATTTGGCCCTTTCAGTGGACAAACCTAGGTAATCTATGTATGTACATATACAAAGTGTATATACATGCATATATATATATATACATATATACATACATACATACAGATGTACACTGTACACACACATATTTTCAAAATCATGTGTTCATACCAGTACCTCAATTCCAGTGAATTTACAAGGGTTTTTTTCTTGTCCTCCCCCATTTTAGATTTGTATGT
Source organism: Cacajao melanocephalus (assembly GCA_963573385.1). Classification (NCBI taxonomy): domain Eukaryota; kingdom Metazoa; phylum Chordata; class Mammalia; order Primates; family Pitheciidae; genus Cacajao; species Cacajao melanocephalus. The sequence goes on along the minus strand of CAUYLG010075477.1, from coordinate 38,665 downwards.
TTCTTCTTGTACTCTGAGAGCCCAGACTCCCAACAGCATCTACTCGCTGATATGCTCAATCCTGTAATGCATCTAAAAGCTTCAGAATTGCTTCACTTAGAGTTGTTTATTGTTTAAAACACAAAGAGTTCAGGATGTTTTTGCCATTTTCCCTCCCCCATGCTTACCCCAATGCTTTACTTGTCTTCAAATTGAGGATATATAACTGAGCACAGTAAGTCCTCACTTAACATCATGAATTGGTTCTTGGAAACTGTGACCTTAAGGGAAATGATGTATAAAGAAACCAATTTTATCATAGGTGAACTGATATCCACAGGAGTTAAGTTCCTGTGGCGTACTTCCGGTCACAAAAACATCATCTAACTTCTAAATAGAGACCCAAAACACTTCTAGCATTAAACATTGAAATAAATGTGAGCTGTACATACACTTAAGAAAGATCTGTGAAAACAAGTAAGCTAATTACTTACCCAATTTTTGGTGAATTAGTGAGTGAACAGCAGTCACGGTGATGGTGGGTTAAATCAAGGAATAAATGTTTGCAAAGTGAAAATTGTAAGGAGCACCTCCTGCCTCCATGAATTTCAAAAACAATCACAAATCTGATAGGCTTGCTGAATGCTTTCATACCACATCATTTATTGTCGTGCATTTGGATTATTGTCTACTTTATGAATTTTTATTTAATAATCATTTTTATTCATTCATTTTCCAACTTGCATATCTCCAGTTCAGGGTCTTGTGTGGCTGGAGCCTGGGTGCCTCAGGATGCCAGGTGGGAGCCAGCTCTAGACAGGGCACCATCCCGTCACAGGGCGCACTCACACACTGCGCACTCACTCAGACTGCGCTCAAGTAGACACGCCAGGGAACCTAAGTGCACATCTCTGGGATGAGGGAGGAAACCAGAATACATAGCAAAAACCCATGCAAACTCCACATAGACAGTGGCCAGGGCTGGGAATCGTTTTTTTTCCTTTTTATTCTTACTAATGTTAGAATGCAACAATGTTGAATGAAATGATGTTATTCAAAGATCTGCCGCATTGTGTTCATAAGCTACTTGGATTAGTGTGAGTGCCCTCCCTTTCCCCATTCAGAGTGGATTTGGTAATCGTTTAAAATAAATTTGGATTTAGGCCAGGCGCAGTGGCTCATGCCTATAATCCCAGCACTCTGGGAGGCCGAGGTAGGCGGATCATTTGAAGTCAGGAGTTTGAGACTAACCTGACTAACATGATGAAACCCTGTCTCTACTAAAAATCCAAAAAAAATTAACTGGTGTGGTGGTGCTCACCTGTAGTCCCAGTCACTCGGAAGGGAGGCTGAAGCCAGAGAACTGCTTGAACCTGGGAGGGGGAGGTTGCAGTGAGCGGAGATCATGCCACTGCACTCCAGCCTGGGTGACGGAGTGAGACTCTGTCTCAAAAATAAAGAAATAAGTAAATAAAAATAAAACAAAATGAGCCAGACATGGTGGTAGGCACCTGTAATTCTGGCTACTGGGGAGACCGAGGCAGGAAAATTGCTTGAACCTGGGAGGCAGAAGTTGCAGTGAGCTGAGATCACACCACTGCACTCCAGCTGGGGCAATAGAGCAAGACTCTGTCTCAAAAAAAAACAAAAAGAAATTTGAGACCGGGCGTGGTGGTTCATGCCTGTAATCCTAGCACTTTGGGAGGCTGAGGTTGGGAGTTCGAGACCAGCCTGACCAACATGGAGAAACCCGGTCTCTACTAAAAATACAAAACCTGGGCGTGGTGACACATGCCTGTAATCACAGCTACGTGGGAGGCTGAGGCGGGAGAATCTCTTGAACCTGGGAGTCGGAGGTTGCAGTGAGCCAAGATCACACCATTGCACTCTGGCCTGGGCAACAAGAGGGAAATTATGTCTCAAAAGAAGAAAAAAAAAAAAAAAGAAATTTGGATTCTTTTCAGTTTAGGCTTCTCCCTTCCCATTCTCATTGATTTAGTTAAATTTCCTTTTAAAAATACATGGAATATTAACAAACTCAAAACTATGCAAAAAGGCATATTCAAAGAAGTATCCTTCCTCCCTCCCACATCCTTTCATTTCACTCCTGCCATCTCTTAGAGCTAACCAACTTGGTTGTGTACCGAAGTACCTTTCCTGTGTTTCTTTCTATGCAAATAAGCAGATTTGTATATCTTTTCCTCTTTTGCTTTCTTATACACAGGGTAGCATATGTGTTCTTTTCACTTAGCAGTATCTCTGGAAATTACTCCGTATCAGTTCCCAGATCTTCCTCATTCCTTTTTACAGCTGCGCTGTGTGTATGTACCATAGTTGATTCCATCAGTCTGTTATGCCTGGACATTTAGGTAGTTTCCAGTATTTTGCAATTACAAATAATGCTGCAGTACACTTGTGCTTGTGCATTTTCATACTGTCAGAGGTGTATCTTGCAGATAAATACCTGCAACTGGGCCGCTAGGCTGAAGAGTATAATAGTGATTGAAACATTCCGTTTAAGCTGTATTTAAGTGAAAAAAAAAGTAAGAGTTCAGATAAAATGAAAAATAGTACAGGTAACACAGAGACATGACAGAACTCATAAGGGCAAGCAAATAACTGAGCAAAATGGGCTAAACTATTGCTTCAGTCCCTTCAGACTCCAAACAGTATCAAAACTGAGGTTCAGTCAGAGCCCTCTGGGAGTCCAGCCTCAGAGCCTGAGTCCCGGCCTTGGGGACCATCGGTGGAAATCTGTGTCCACATAGCCCACTGAGCTGCTTTCCCTGGTGGCAGCAGTGTGGCACCTGCACCTTGGGAGGGAGGCTGTGACAGCAGGGACAAGTGGAGTTGGGGCACAGAGCGGCACAGAACTATGCTGACATTCAGGTGTAACACAGTGAGGGGGTTCTTTGTGACCCTGATCATCAGAAGAGGTCAAGTCCTCTTTGACATCCTCTTTTAAAGATGGTACGATTTTAGAGCAGTGAGAATCTGGGGAGACCTTTCCCCCAGAAACCTACCACCAACTACTCCCATGCCCACATAGCACTTTGCATAGAGTTTCAGGGAGTTGGCAGACCCTAGGTAAGAATCAGTACCTATAAGGGTTGTTTGGATAAAACTGTCAAAAAGAAGGGCAAGAAGGGTTGACATTTAAAGACGTGGTCTGCATTCATCTAGAAAATTAAGTGGAGCCACTCATTCTACAACTGTGCTACCTGGATGACGACTGTGCAGTGCAGCTGTGGGCATAAGTGTCACAGCCAGGGTTTGGAAATCCCATTTTGTGGGAGAGGCCGTTGTGGGCCTGGTTCTGCACCAAGACGTGACATGGGGGTAGGGAGTGAGGGAGGGGAGTGGTCCTGGCTTCACTGACGCATTTCCAGCTGTGTTAAGAGTCACTGCACTTTTGGGTTTCTGTGCGCTCATATTCAATATCCAGGGTGGGACAAGCTGGTGGTTCTCATGCAGTTTTGTGTGAAGCTGTAGAATTCCAGAAAGGGGCCTCTGGGGTGCGTGAGGGAGCCCATGGTAGTCAGAGGCCTTTGGTGCCCGTCATCCTTTGCCTGAAGCAGCTCTAAGCTCATCTGCTGACCGTGGCGGGGTGCCCTGGAAAATTATCCTTTAAATTAGTATTCAGCTGCTTAAAAAAAAAAATGATGAGCTTGGTACTGAATTGTCTTTACTGTCTCCTCTGCTCCGGAATTCTGCTGGTGTCCAAGGAGATTAAGCTACAAAGGGAACAGCCACGTCACAAAGCTTGGCCTCCAGGCCAGGGTACTTGGCTTGGCCCTATAACCTTAGGAAGTACTTGGAGCTGAGTTCCCACTGTGTCAGCCAAGCAGGGCAGAGCTAAGCCTGGGGAAGGAGAACTTGCAGCCGTAGGGGAGGTGGGCATATGCTACATCCTCTGCTGCACAGGGCAGAGGCCAGAGGCTGGAAGACGAAGGGGAGGCTAGCCTTACAGGCTTGCTTGGGAATCTTCAGATGTCTAATGGCAAGCCTTATTAATAAACACAAACAAACTTATACATTTGACATTTAAGCATGCATCTCCCAAATACGTGTAAACATTTATGTATTATAAATTATACATAATATGTCTATGCTAATATTATGGACAGTATAAAACAAAATAGATTTTTAAAGATGAGAAGCATTAAAAGCCCTACTGCATAGAGAATCATCTTGCATGCCTACTGAGGTCTGTACCCACTTTGGAGACGACTAGGGTAGTTGGAGGGTATTGGGCGCCTGAAGGAGTCTGGTAGAGGTGAAAATGGGAGAAGGAAATAGCAGTGTTTCCCAAACAGCAGTCTGCACCACATTCCAGCTCTTTTTTTTTTTTTTTTTTTTTTTTAAAAAAAAACAGAGGCTCACTCTGTCACCCAGGCTGGAGTGCTGTGGCCCAATCTCAGCTCACTGCAACCTCCACCTTCTGGGTTCAAGCGATTCTTGTCCCTCAACCTCCCAAGTAGCTGGGATTACAGGCACCCACTACCACACCTGGCTAATTTTTGTGACGGGGTTACACCATGTTGGCCAGGCTGATCTCGAACTCCTGATCTCAAGGGATCTTCCCGCCTTGGCCTCCCAAAGTGTTAGGAGGCGTGAGCCTCCACCCCTCTGCCCACATTCCAGCTCTTTGCCATATCTGTGTGCTATTTGCACTGCTGTGTACTGGATAGCTTTCTTAGAATTGACTCACTTGGTTTTTTCTGCAAAATTTAGCCTTATTCTAAGCACTAATATCCACAGAAGACATTCTGTGCAGCTAGAATTTTCTTCTAATGCACAGTGAAATGAGTACAAAACTATGCATTTGTCCACACACCACTTAGAAAGCATCTGCTGGCTTCTGCCTGTGTGATGGGGCCTGCCCTGTGGAGATTCTGATCTTTGGCATCTGGCTTCAGATCAAATGAGAGGGAAGGGGGATGGTGAGAGTAAACCTAGCAGAAGGCCAGGGCCCATGTGGATATGGGGGGTGCTCCTCCATGCCAGGGGTTGCTTGCAGGTGCAGTCAGGCCTAACAGTCAGGAGTCTCATGGGGCATGAGACATCTCCCCACGAGGACACTTCGAGCGCACACTGATGGCAGACTCTGTCAGGCAGCGGCCACCTGCCTCACATCGCAGCCACCGTGACTTGTTGCCGGCCAGGCCTGCCGCCAAAACTTCTCGTGTTGGGCTAAATTAGTCATTTATTTATCACTTCAAGAGATACTTACGGTGTACCTACTTTGTGCCAGGCACTGGATTAGACACTGGAGACAGTGGAGAACAAGACACATAGGACAGCTACAAAGCCCCTGTTCTAGTGGAGGAAGACAGGCAGTAAAGAAGCAAAACAAAAGAGAATGTAAGAGCCAAGTCATTATAAATGCTATTCATATAAAGTAGAATCAAGTAAGGGGGAGGAAGGACAAATCTCCTCTAGCGAAGAATGCCAGATAATTTATGAGATATGCAAAGAGGCTTCAGAACGTAATGCCCCATTCTGCAAGTGTGGCTTGTGTTTACTTTCTTCCACAGAGTGTGGTATGGAAGGAGGAGGAAAAGTTGATTCACAGTGCAAAAGCTGATGAACATTAGCTTGGCCAAGTATTGGAGATTAACATCAACAGACATAAGTCATATTGATAGTATGTGCCCTCATATGATGTGATGAGAAGGGTACTTCCTCTCTGTGGTACTCCTCCTCAAAACCTGTAACCCCAGTCTAAATAGCAGAAAGATATCGGACAAACCCAGATTGAGGGACTCTTTAGAATCCCTGATCAGTACTCCTCAAAATGTCCAGGTCATGACACAGGCAAGGACAGTCTGAGAAACGTCACATCCAGGGGAACCTAAGAATGAGGACTCAATGTAAAGGGATCCCAGAAAAAAGACATTGGGCGAACTAATGAAATCTGTATGAAGTGTGGAGTTTAGTTAATAATAATTTTTAAAGCGGTATGAAAATAAAAAGCAAGTGAAGGCCAGTGTGGTGACTCAAGCCTACAATCCCAGCACTTTGGGAGGCCAAGGTGGGAGGAACATTTGAGCTCAGGAGTTGGAGACCAGCCTGGGCAACATAGTGAGTCCCTCATCTCTACAAAAATTAAAAAATTAGGTGGGTGGGGTGGCACGTACCTATGTTCCCAGCTACTCTGGAGGCTGAGGTAGGAGGATCGCGTGAGCCCAGGTGGTCAAGGCTGCATGATCACACCACTGCACTCCAGCCTGGGTGACAGAGCAAGACCCTGTCTCCAAAAACAAACAAAAAACCAGGTAGAGAGGGCATCCAGGAAGATGTCTCCAAGGAGGTGATGTGAGCTGAGCCTTGAATGATGTACCCCAATTACACCTGGCTAGGAGACCTGGGGTGAGAGCTTTTCAGGAAGAGGAAACTAATGTGTAAAGATCCTTGGATAGAAACAAGCTTGGGTTGTTCAAGAGATAGTGAGAAGCCCAGCACAGCTGGAGCAGCACCAGCCAGCCAGGCAGTGATGACTGCGAGGTAAGATCGGAGGTGGACTGGGGCCAGGCCATGTGTTTGGATTTTATCTTGAGAGTGATGGGTAGACATTGGGAATAGAGGTGTGACATGAGCTAATTTCCTTAAAATCACCTTGGGTTTGTGTGGAGAATAAATCAGGGTGACAGACGAGGTGGCAGAGGTCGCTGCATGAGCTGGCGGGGAGGGAGACTGTGGTGGAGGCCGCGTCTGAGCCCAAGGTTATGTGTTCACATCCTTCTGGAACAGAAATGCAGGTTCACATTGTGTCATCTCTTTTTCCCCCTATATGTCTCCCAAAGGTGGGGAAAAATATGTGAACTCTGAGTTCCAAGGGCTGTTTGAAAGTCCACGCTCGCATGACCAAGAACTCTGTGATGGGGACACCATAAAGCCCAATCCTCGTCCATCTTTAATTCAAGATGTTTTCTTTGGTGGTTCATAACCACCAAAGCATGTCATGCTTAAGTTGATTGCTACAGGTTACCCTTGTTTAATGAGCAGAAAAAGAAAATGAGGTTCCTAATCTCCCTCTGCCTTCTGGAAGTTATAAGTAGAACAGGAAAACAAAAGCCTTCAGTAGAGCTTTCTCTTAAAAATGTAAGCAGCTTGCCCGAGCTTGGTGGCTCAGGCCTGTAATCTCAGCACTTTGGGAGGCTAAGGCAGGAGAATCACTTGAGGTCAGGAGTTAAAGACCAGCCTGGCCAACATAGCGAAACCCCGTCTCTACTAAAGGTACAAAAATTAGCTGGGTGTGGTGGAGGGTGCCTGTAATCCCAGCTACTCAGGAGGCTGAGGCAGGAGAATCTCTTGAACCTGGGAGGCAGAGGTTGCAGTGAGCTGAGATCATGCTACTATACTCCAGCCTGGGCAACAAGAGCAAAATTCTGTCTCCAAAAAAAAAAAAATAATAAATAAATGTAAGTAGCTTTAGAATATTATCAACGAGGCTGATTATGTTTACCAACCCCATATTGTTATCTTAGCTGCCTCAAATCCTTTGGGAAGGAAATGTATCAGTAAAGTAAAAAGGACTGTTTTAAACTCTCGAAATAGAATAAATGATTGAAATTTGTGTTTTGTTGTCAAAATCGGGAACATGTTTCTTGGTGTTGCCATGATGAATGGAAAAAGGCTCTGGCCTCTGTCTCATTTCTCCCCCAGTGTGTCGCTAGTGTTCAGATCAGACATGTGTTTGACATATCAGGAGGCATTTATGCGTATTTATTCTCAAACATGAGCATGTGTATGATTCTAGGGCTGCATAGCTGCCTGCGCTCATCCCAGTCTCCATTTTGGCTTCCAGAGATCGAGATGGTGATCATGGAGCGTAGCAAGCTCTCAGAGCTGGCCGCCAGCGCCTCCGTGCAGGAGCAGAACACCACCGACGAGGAGAAGAGTGCCGCTGCCACGTGCTCTGAGAGCGCACAGTGGAGCAGGTAGCTGCCCGAGAGGCCAACGTTGAGTGTGTCGTCTCAGGGAAGAGGAGAGGGCCCAGTGGGGAGGTTGAGCCCTGGGGCCAGAGTCTTTTGTGTCCCTCAGCCAGACCGTGCTGCCTCCCTTTCTTTCCCCGCTTCTCCAGCTCTGGCCACCTAGAGGCATAGAGATAGAGCCATCACTCAACACTGTAATGCTCACTCCCTTGCAAAGAGATTTGCCAGAATAGTGCAACTCTCCCTGCCATGCTCCTGGTGCTTTGGAGCTGGGCTCCGTCTAAAGGACATGCGTGGCTTCACACTCGCTGCTCCTGGAAATGCTCTGCTGCTCCCAGGAAGCATCCCCTCCGTAGCTTGACTTGGATCTCCTGCCTGGTTCATTCCCTGCCCTGCACACACATACGCATACCCCGTCTATAGGGCCTGCCTTCTTGACTTGGCCCGCATGAGTTAGTGCTGCCATCCACCTTTGACTTTTTGCCTGATTGTTCATTTCAGCGTTGGCTATCTGTAGCTACATCTTCTTAAACCTTCTAAAACCTTCTTAAACATAAGTTAGTGCTGCCATCCACCTTCGACTTTTTGCCTGATTGTTCATTTCAGTGATGGCCATCTGTAGCTACATCTTTTAAACCTGGGTGACCCCACATTTCCTGGAACTTTGCTATAGCACCAGCGCCTCCACAATGGGATTGGAGAGAAGGCTACTTCCAGAGTATGCTGGGAACTGGTAGGAGGGCTTCTTCATTTCAGAGTTATTTCCTTATCTCACAGTCCCACTGCACAGGCCCCCATAACAGCCTCCTGATTAGCACTACCTTCCTGTTAATAAATGCATAACACCAGGGTTTCTCTGTCAGCCTGTAAGGCATTCCCTTCCTCAGCCCCTAGGGAGGGGTGGTGAAAATACACACACACCCCGTCCTCTTTAGCAATCCAACTTCAAGTGAAGATGTGAAGTCCACTAATTTTTTTCTTCCACATCTTATTTTTCTCTTTGCTTGGCAAATGTTTCAATGACTTAACAGATGGGATTAATTTCTATCAGATGTGCAAGGGAGCCATTTTTAGTTTTTGCTAAATAAAAAAGCAGTGGAGTACAAAGACCTTTTAGATTTTGCTTGACAGCAAACTCCCAAAGCTCTGAAAATTAAGGAAGTCATTCCAAACACAGAAGATTGGGGACAACCTTGGTACAGCATTCTTTAGACTATAAATAATTAGAAGGGCCACAAATGACTATTAGTGGGGTGGTGCTTAAGCAAGGGAAGAGGTATCTGCTTAATAGAAGATCAGGCCAGGCATGGTGGCTCACACCCAGAATCCTAGCACTTTGAGAGGCCGAGGCGGGAGAATCACTTGAGCCGGGGAGTTTGAGACTAGCCTAGGCAACATAGTGAGACCCCATCTTTACAAAAAAAATGAAAAATTAGCCAGGCATGGTGGCAGGCACCTGTAGCCCCAGCTACTTGAGAGGCTGAGGTGGGAGATTGCTTGAGCCAGAGAGGTCAAGGCTATAATGCGCTATGATTGCACCACTGCACTCCAGCCTGCGCAACAGAATGAGACTCTGTCTCAAAAACAAAGAGTATCAGCTGATGCTTTTAGGTGAATACTGTCATGATGTGTTCAGCTCCTTAGAATCTGATAAATGGAAACAGAGAACATTTTTCATAGTTTAGTAGTACTGTAGCTTTGCTAATGGAAGAGAAACATCCTGTATTCCTCCCGCCACTAAAAAAAAAAAGGGTAAAAAACAGACCAAAATGTTGTGTTGGAATATTGGGGTTGATGACGTCTTTTTTTCTGAATTTTGGTGGAGAGAAGGGTTTTCTTAGAGTTGATTGAGATTGTTTCTTAACTTTGGGCATCTTCAAGCACATGGCTTCTAATGGAAGCTGATTCAGTTGCCTTGAGTTAGGCCGCTTGCAGGTCTCCGCTAGACTCTGAGACTGAATGTCGGGGTAGAGACTGGCCCAGGTGGAGAGCTGCTGTCTCCTTTGCCAAGGTATTGGGTTGCAGGTTGTAAGGAACTGCCATTGCCCTCTGTCCTCCCACTTCCTGGTGGGGAGGCAGGGAGTGAGGAGGGAAGGTGGCCATTCGTCCTCTAGGATATGAATTGGATCTTGGCATTGGTCCACTTGCCCCAAGGCACAGCATGGTAAAAAGCAGACCATTTTATATTCCCCATATGTTATGGGCTCTATCTGCATTTGGGGTTAAATATAGGCCTAAGAAACTTAAAGCTTTTAAAACATTGTTTCTTTTTTAAAAAAAAAGAAACTTTAAAATTATGAAAGTATGCAAAATCTTGAAGAGTGTAAAGAAGGGAAAAAAGTCTTCATGCTGCTGGTATTCACCGTCAGTGGGACTACCATTTTGGTCATTTCTTACCAGTTTTCTTTTTCTTTTTTTTCCAATGTGAGCTTTCTGGGAATTCCACCCTCCCTTTTCCCAGAAGCTTGGACCATATCATGTCTATAATTTTTTATTCCTCCTTTTTTCCATCTAATATCAACCCCCAAGCAACCTTTTCACCTTATTCTACCCTGTGTAAACAAAACACTTAATGGCTTCATGATACTTCATCTCATAAAACATGGTACCCACCCAGTTATTGGCATTTGATTATTCATATTATTCCCAAATGGAAATATCCAAATTTCAAGCAGCTGATTTATAAGAAAATGTTATCCCACCCTAAGTTTAGAAGTGTTATTGCTGGATGCTTTCAAAACCCAAATCTACACATGACAGAATTATTAACACATCTGAAAGGTGGTGCCCCATCTGGGGCTGTGGAGAAACGGGGATGGAAGACAAATGTCCCCTTTAAGATTTTTTTTTTTTAGTTTTTGTGTGTCATGTGTGTGTTTGAAATATTATGACAAGTACATTTTTCCTACTTCTTCTTTCGCATTTTTCAATGAAATATTTTGTATCAGAGATACATGTGTAGAGTCAAAACTCAAAACTGTCTCATAGTTTGTATTGTGAATACTCCCTGTGTCTCCACAGGCCCCTTTCACTCCCCATAGGCACCCAGTGTTCATTGGAGCTGGGGTGTCCTTCCAGAAATTAAATGTGCCCTGGGTCACTTATGAAGGTGCTCTGTTCTCTTGGCCTCAACCTGGCATTCAGAAGGAGCAGCCACAGACAGTCAGGGGATCAGAGCCTCTGGCCTGTGAGCCTGGCCTGTGCGTATTCTGTTCCTTTGGTGGTGAAGAGTCTTTTCCCGTCAGGCCCTTCATCTGGAAAGGTAGCATTTGGGGTGTGCCATTTCTGATACTTGCAGCCTCTCTGCAGCTCTCACCCACAAAGCATCAGAGATGAGAGACCTCACTGTCAATTCTTAGCAATCAGAGAAAGTTGGTCCAAGAAATTGCTGGGTCAGGACCCTGCTAAAATGAAATCATGAAGTAGTGCCCTTGGAATAGTAAAAATAGAAAACAAATAGTAGCTGTCATGCATTGGCACCACCCACAGTGCCTGGCCCTGTGCTAAATGCTTTTCAGTCTTCATCAGACTTGAATCCTCACAATAACCGTGCAAGGTTGGCATCCATGCCATGCAGATGGGGAAATAGAGAGGTTTTAAGTAACTTGCTCAAGGATTTGCTAAATAAAAAGCTGAGAAGAGACAGAATCAGAATTTGAACCCAGGCAGTCTGGCTCCAGGGCTCATGTTCTTGAACGTGTTTGGATTGTTGTTTGTGCCTTGTTTGATATCACCCTGTCCTGTTTTCTTCATTCTCTTGTGACACACATCACTTTGCAGTGATGTCTGTCTGTTCTCTCTCTCTACAAACTGACATGAAAGCTTTGCTGTGGGGAGTTCCTATCACTGATTCTCTGTGTCTGGAACACCTGCTGAATGACTATTGCACGACTAAGCCAGCAGTCTGTTCCTTGGTCAGTTTCCTCTCTGGATAGCAGCTTTCCCAGGCAGAGCCTGTCTCTCATTTGTCTGTGTTCTCTGTGCCTGGTGCTGGACCAGGAATGTAGTTGTGTCTTAAAGAGCTGTGCCAAAGGCAGCTAGCACCCCACGTACAGGTTAGAGAGGGGAAATGTTCACCCATGTGCACCACAAGGCTCATGCATGCCCCTCCTCTTTTCCAGACCCTTCCTGGATATGGTGTACCATGCCCTGGACAGCCCGGATGATGATTACCACGCCCTGTTTGTGCTCTGCCTCCTCTACGCCATGTCTCATAATAAAGGTAGGCACTCTTGCCTTGCCTGACTTCCTCTCTGGGCCCTGCGTACACATAGCATCCTTCCCCTCTGCTGCAAAGAGGACAAAGAAGGGTGCTTTCTGTACAGAATTTCCTTTCTGATTTTGGTGGTCCTTTTTGGTTTTGACTCCCATTCTTCTTTAGCCTCTTTAGAATTTCTCAGGTGTTTTTCTACCAACTAAAGCCACAGGAATTGGTTACTCCAGCAAGATGGGGAAAGGTGACTTGACTGCCTCACCCAGGATGACTATATTCACCCTGTGGTTTTCTTTTGACCCCTTGATTTACAACTGACTTAACATCCGACCTCTTTCCTAACATCAAAACTGAAATCAGTCAAATTGTAATCTTGGTTTTGCTATTTATAACACTTGATGTTCTTATTCTGGGTTCAGAGCCGAAATAGACGCTGGGTGGACTTTGTGGAAGCGTAGGTTTCCTTTCTGAAGAAAGGTGTGGTTCTCTGGCTTCCCCTGTTGAGGCTGCATGGCCAGGATCCAACTCCCATGAGGTTGACAGGTTTTGTTAGGATTTATTCATTCACTGCCTTGATGTCCATTCCTGGGAATAGTTACTGTTGTTTGCTCCACCTGGCTTGACATAGGCACTTTCTGAAACCTCCACATCAGAATATCTTCGAAGAAGAATTCAAGAACATTCCTTCTAACCCCTGCCAGAGCTGGGTTTGGCATAGTAAAACATCAAGTAATGTTTTAGTAGGTTTTTCATAAGTTTATTATTGGGTAGTAGGTAGAATTGGATTTTACTACGACAGCCTATGGCTAGAGGCATTAAAACATACACGACATAACTAAGTTTTTGTGTTCTGAAATTATTAATCATGATAAATAAGTTGATTGGTGGCAGAAGAGTATATAGTGAAAAAAGTCTCCCACCTTTGGCCCCTAGCTCTCCTCTTCAAAAGCAATTCCTGCTACTGATTTCTCTTGTGTCTTTTTAAAGATGGCCAAACAAACCCAAGAAGGAGTGTATATGGTTTTATCAGCCTTAAATGGAGGTACTCATATTGTGTTTTCTACCTTGTCCTTCTCACGTCATCATGTTTCAGCACATGGGTTTACGTCCATCCAGAGCTGCCATTCTCTTTTATCAGTGTGTGAGCAAATCATAGCAAGTCATAGATATTAAGGATTTTTCCATCTAGGTTCATGACTGATACTGGTCTGTAGTCTTCTTATAATTCTTTTGTCTGATTTTGCTATCAGGGTTATGCTTATCTTACAGAATGAATTGAGAAGTATTCTCTCCTTGATTTTTCTGGAGGAATCTTTGTAGTATTATTTCTTTGTTAAATGTTCCTTAAACTAGTGAAGCCATCTGAGCATGGAGTTGTATTTGATGGAAGGTTTTTAACTACTCGATTCCTTCAGTAGTTATGGGGCTTTTCAAGGTTATGTATTTCTTCTTGAGTGAGCTTTGGTAACTTGTATCTTTCAAGGAGTTTGTCATTTCATTTAAACTGTCAAATTTATTGGCATAAACTTTATGATATTCCTTTATTATCTTTTTAATGTCTGTAGGATCTGTAGTGATGTTCCCTCTCTGATTCATGGTATTGATAATCTAGGTCATTTTTTTTTTCCCTAATCAGTTTGGCTGGAGGATTATTAATTTTATTTCTGCCCTCTATTGTTCTACTGTTTTTTATTTTATTGATTTCTGTTCTTAGGCTTATTTTATTTACCTTCTGCTGCTTCCAATTTAATTTACTTTTTGTTTTATAGCTTATTATAAAGAAGCTTTAATCATTGATTTTAATCATTGATGGAAGCTTTGATCATTGATTTTTTTTTCAGCAAATTGACTTATTTTTAAAGTAACATACCATAAAATTAACTCATTTTTGTATTTAATTCTGTGAATTTCGGTACATGTATGGATATGTGTGAACACCACGCAATCAGGAGATATTATAGTTTTATTATCAGAAAAAATATCCCTCAGGCTGTTTCCTTTCCAGTCATTAATTTTTAAACCTTTCTTCTCTATGACTTTACTGCCATAAATTTCCCTCTAAGCACTGCTTTACCTGCATCCAATAAGTTTTCACATAGGTGGTTCATTCAGCTTAAAATATTGTACAATTTCCCTTCTGATTTCTTGTGTTCTTATATCTGTGTCATTTCTAGCTGTATTTCTCTTACTGGTTTTTCTCCTACTTTTGGAGCTCCTCCCCCATTTTTTGCATGCCTGGTCATTTTTGATTGGTTGACAATTACTGTGGTTTTTACACAGTTGGGTGCTAGATTTTTCCTATAAATATTTTTGGGCTGATGGTTAAGTTAATTGGAGTTGGTTTGATCTTTTTGGGGGGCTTGCTTTTATGCTCTGTGAGAGCTGGTCCAGACAGCCTTTAGTTTAGGACTAACTTCTCCCCACTACTGAGACAGTTCCCTTCTGAGACTCTACGATGTCCCATGATGAGGTGGTCTCTCCATACTGGCCAGCCCTGTGTGAACTCCAGGAATTGTTCCACAGGCTTCATTCTGGCAGGTCTTTCCCTTTCTTCATATGCGCACACTGGCCAGAGCTCAGCTGAGCCTCTAAAAAAAACCCTCTGCATGTGTCTGGAGCTGTCTCTCTGTAGCTCTATTTCTCTTGTCCATGAATTTTAGCCACTTGATCTTCCTGAACTCCAAACTCTGCCTTCTCATCTCTGAGAGACCACTGTCTTTGTCTGGGTTTTCTTTCCCTGTGCTGAGGCCTGGATACTCTCCCTGGACAGCAAGTTGGAGCAGTCACTGGGCCACTGCCTTTGTGCTTCTGTCTCTCGGGGATCTCTTTCCTATGCTGCCTGTTCATCCATAGACTGATAACCATTGTTTTGTATATATGGTCTTGCTTTCTAAGTTGCCTGAATCAGAAGGATAAATCTAATCCGTTTTGGCCAGAAGCATAGCCCCTTTAAAGAAAAAGTTTTATTGGGATCTAATTGATACGCAATAAACTGCATATATTTAAGGTGTACAATTTGATATTTTGACATATGTAAATACCCATGAAATCATCACCATGATCAAGAGAGTGCACAATCCAGCATCCCAAACATTTCCTCCTGCCCCTCTTGCCTCCCACACCCCTCTCCCCAAGTAACACTAATAATCTGCTTCCTGTCATTCTGGATTAGTTTGCATTTTCTAAAATTTTGCATAAACAGTCATGCATCATGTACTCCTCTTGGTGTGGCCTTTTTCAATCTACATAATTATTTTGAGATCTGTCATGTTGCTATGTGTATCCGTAGTTCATTTCTTCTTATTGTTGAGTAGCATTCCATTGTATGAACACACCACAGTTTATTAATTCATCTGTCACTGGAAATTTGGGTTGTTTCCAGTTTGGGACTATTACAGACATAGCTGCTGTGAGCATTTGTGTGGCCACATACAATATGTGTCCATACAGAGAGTTGTATGAGCATATACATCCTTTTTCTCTTGGATAAATACCTACAAATAGAATGGCTGAATCATATCTCCCATAGAATTATAGGAGGTATGTGTATGTTTGCTTTTATTTTAAGATACTGCCAAACTGTTTTCCAAGATGTCTGTATAATTTTATATCCCACCACCAGTGTACAAGAGTTCTAGTTCCTTTACTTCCTTTCCAACACTTGTGTGGCCACCTTTTTAGTTTTCACCATTCTAATAGGCATGCCGTGGTATCTTACGATCTTAATTTGCATTTTCCTAATGACATTGAACATCTTTTCATGTGTTTTTTTGCCATACATGTCTTCATTGGTGAAGAGTCTTTTCAAATCCTTAGCCCATTTTTTAAATTGAGTTGAGTAGAAAAATTGTCGTGTTTCGAGAGTTTGGGGTTTTTTTGTTTTGTTTCTTTTAAGATGGAGTCTCACTCTGCCTCCCAGGCTGGAATGCAGTGGCGCAGTCTTGGCTCACTATAATCTCCACCTCCCAGGTTCAGGCAATTCTCCTGCCTCAGCTTCCTGAGTAGCTGAGACTACAGGCATGCGCCACCCCACCTGGCTAATTTTTGTATTTTTAGTAGAGACGGGGTTTTGGCATGTTGGCCAGGCTAATGTCGAACTCCTGACCTCAGGTGATATACCCACTTCAGCCTCCAGAGTTCTTTATGTATTTTGAGTGCAAGTTCTTTATCAGAGGCATTTTGCAATGATGTCCCCCGAGTCTGTGAGTCTGTGGCATGTCTTTTTATTTTCATAACAACGTCTTGGGAAGAGCAGACATTTTTTAATCTCCATGAGGTTCCTGTGGCACTTTTTTAGACCTCCTTTTCTCTATATTTTTTGTCTCCCATTCTAGATGGCTAGGCCTTGGAAGGCAGAAACCATGTGCCCCATGTGGTACCCATCCTACCACCTGGCAGTCAGTGCTCAGCCAGAGTTTGCTGATTGGTTGCCTCTCAGCTATGTGGTACAGCCCCAGGGCTATCTCTTCCTGGCAGCCTGTGCTCAGGGCTTCAGCAAAGAAGGTGCTGCCAGTGTGGTGTAGATGCCAGGCTCCAAGGGACAGTGGGCAAGCTCCTCATCTTCTGGGTGGCTGCGTTCTCCATGGGCTTCTCCCTGTAGCTCTGACCTGTGCAGGGAGCAGAGACGTCATGGCTTGCCGTGTGTGCTGCTGCGTACCTTCATCCAGTCTTGTGTGCTGGAGAGACCACCCACTCAAGTTCCCGCCCGGGCATCCTACCTCTTTTTCTTAAGAATTTCTTCTTAGAAGAGCAGAACCTTATATTCAAGGAAATTTCATTCCTTTTTCCATTTTCTGCTAATGCTATTCATGTATTGATTCATTCATTCTTCTAACAAATATTTAGGAAGCCACTGCATCCCCAGTACTGATCCCAGCACCTGAGATCAGTACTGGGGATGATCAGTATTGGGTGAACCAAACACTTTCATGGAATCTGGATTCTCTTAGAGGAGACAGTTAATAAACTAGTAACCAAGTAAAATAATCCCACATAGCAAGAAGTGAAACAGTGAAAATAAAACTAGGTAATCTGGTGGGGCAGGCTGAGGGTAGAGGCTACTGCATATACCCGGACAATCAGGAGAGGCCTCTTGGAGGCTTAAGTGATCAGGAGGAAGCACCTTGCTGTTTCTGATGAATTTCCTCATGAAATTAGTTATTCAGCAAATGCATGTGGAGCACCAGCTGTGTGCCAGGCAGCTTGGTCAGCATGCGGACTACAAAGTCCAGGCAGACCCAGGCCCTTGCCCAGGAGAGCAACAGTCATTCTTGGACAGAAAAGTCCAAGACTGACTGACTGAGGAGGAGGCTGTCAGCACAGTAGAGGGCCGCTTTCCTGGTGGTGAGCGTGGACTCTGCCTGCAGGAGTGAGGACCTGCTTCCTGAGGACACCCGGGCTATGGTAGAGGGCAGAGCAAGAAGGGGCATGAGAACCTGTGGTGTATCTGTCAGATCACTGCCCATTCCCCAGGGTGAGCAGTAGCGTGTCTGTGGCAGCAGGGTGCCTAGAGAGGCAGGTGTCTAGAGCCAGTCTGCAAGGGGTGGTGCAGGCAGTGACTGTGAACTGTGTTTCTACGAGCGGTGTGGGGCTGCTGGGGGGCAGTTGGTCAGTAAGTGATCTGACCCACTCTGCACCCCTCAGAATGGGTTTGCCATAATTCAGCCAGCGGGTGGGAGGGATGAGAGGTGAAACCGGAGGCCTTCTTATCATTCAGCAGGTACTTGCTGCATACTTGCTAGGGCCAGGCCCTGTCACAGGCACTCAGACAAGCCCAGATGAGTCTTGTTCAAGTGAACAAGAAGACTCATTGTGACTGCCACAAGTGGTAGAAGGAAATGAGCAGGGTGGAGTGATGAGGAGGCCCAGTGGTTGTGCTGCAGGGGTTACTAGGTGCTAGTCAGGGTAGTGGGGGAGGGCTCCTCTGAGGAAGGACCAGCAGAGCCAAGGCCCAGAGAGTGAGAAGGAGCCAGCTCTGCAAAGATCTGGGGAAAGAGTCCTCCAGGTGAAGGGGGCAGCATGTGCGGAGGCCCTGGGGTGGGAAGGAGCAGAAAGCGCGCCAAGGCAAGGCTGTCGAGGCGGACAGGGTCCAGTCATGAAGGGCCTTGAAAGCCATGGAGAGGAATTTCCATTTTTTTCCAAGTGCAGTGGGAGACCCCTACAGGATTTTAAAGCAGGACTATGATGTGGTCATATGGAAGTTTTTAAAAGATACCTTGGCTACCAGACGGAAAGTAGATGACAGGGGTTGGGGGTAGGGATGAGTTGCAGCAGGGAATATCGGGAGACTCGCTAGGAAGCCGTTGCAGTTGTCCAGGCAAGAGATAATGTGGATTGGATTAGGCTGCTGGCTGGGGAGTAGAGGAAACTGGAAGAACTTGTGATTATTTCAGTGCTAGAGCCAGGACATGCTGATGGATTGGATGTAGGGCTTGAGTGAAGGGGACGAGTCAGAGATGACTCCCGCAATTTGGCTTCAGCAACAGTGGGGTGCATTTACTAGGATGGGGAGACAAACAGAGGCACTGGGCTAGGGGATGAGGGGTTCTGGTTGATTTGAAAGGAGGGGGCATGAAGGAAGGAGCCAGGGTAAGGCCCAGGTTCCTGACCCCTCTCACTGTGTGGCAAATAGCAGTGCCATTGCCAGAACTAATGAGCATGGGCCTCAGAGAAGGTTTGGAGAAGAAACTGAAAAGTTCAAGTCTGGTGCCCCGAGGCTCAGGTGCCTGGAGAAGCTGCCTCATGGGAGAGCTGCCACCTGGTTTATGCTCAGTCCTGGCCTGTGAGCCCAGGGTCTGCATTTGGTGGGGTTTCGGTGGTGGTGGTTGGTTGGCTGATTTGTTTTTGGTTAGGCAGCAGCATCTGGTCAGGCTGCATTTGACCTTCAGCCTCACTTTTCCAGATCCTTACCCTGCAAATCAGGACCCCAAGTGACCTGTCTGTTTCTCATTGATTTTTTTTCCTCATAGGCAATTTTAACATAAAAGCCATGTGAATAAAAACCAAATGTGAGCTCAGGCCTTCCAGTAAATCATAATAGATTAGATGCTGCACCAAAACGAATATCCCACAGTGGAAAGGGTTGACCGGTTGGCAGAAGGCACTTGTTGTGATTCAGTTGGGCCGCATAATCAATTCTGGTTTGTTTCTGTAATAGAAAACGCAGCCTTTGCTCTTCTGTCCAGTCCGCCGAGTCCTGGGCCAGAGGTGGGGGGATGAGGGTGAGTTTTAAAGTTTTCATATCTTGAAGATGCCCCAGTTCAGTGACCAGCCTTCTACTTCTGCCACTCCATTTGTCATTGTTTACCCAGGAGGAAGGAGTCTTGGGCTCTTTGTGTTTTGTGTTCTGTTGTGCTGAGAAGGAACATGGATGAGTGATATGGAAAAGGTTGAAAAGTAATAGGATAAAGGGAAGTTTTGCCATGCAGAGAGCTGGCACAGCGTTGTTTTTATCTTGGCTGACACATAACCAGAATTGGAAGCACATTGGAAACCAGCCCAACATCTGGTTAGCTTTTGAAATCATTGGGCTGTAGTCTTCCAAAGCTGGTAATACTTGTGTGACTGCAGCCAAGGAGACCTCCTGTGGTCAAGAGACATTTTTAAAAAGTTTGAACACTGTTTACCTGGTGTTCTCGTGGTGTCTTTATCCGCTTCTGTCTTAATTCTTCTTATGCATCTTTGGTCTGGGTCTTTTTCATCCCTACCCTGAATGGGGGCTACTACTGAGGGGGAAGAATCCAGATATCAGAACTGAGAGGGAAGCTTAGTAAGAGTTACTGACACTGTGGGCCACACCCTTCCCTTCCGTTTTGGGTTCTTTGAATGAGTTGATTGGGAGTTCTGCCCTCCAACCCTCTGGATAGGGGACACCCATTCTGACTGGAGTGGGCAGCTCAGGCTCTGACCTCTGAGGCAGGGCTGTGGGCAGGGCAGGGAACATGTGGTCTGCTGGAAGCCAGAATGAGCTGGTGCTCCAGTGAAGTGCAGCAGGGTTTCTTTGGAATTTGTCTGTCACCAGGCACTTAAAAGTTGAAGCAGATAGGGTAATATATTATCTACAGTGTTTATTTCTGTCAGAGGGAAATGACTGGCAAAGAAGCTACTGGGTTTGTAGCAAAACCTGCCTTTCTGTGACTGCAAACCATGGGGTATGCATGTGTGTGAGCATGTGTGAGTGTGTGTGTGTGTGTCTTTGCACACAGGTGCCGTCTTACCTTTCACTCGAATGTCCCTGTTACACAGTGACGTTGACCTTATCCATTCAGAACCATCAGCCACCAGGTTGTTTGAGGCAGGAGATTTAAACCCAGATCTAATGTTTGCCACAAATTAAATGCTCTCCTAAGAACAGTGATCATAAGGCAATGATTGTTATAAAAAACAAAAATGAGAATAAGTTGCTTTTTCACTTGTCTTTGGTTATACCACCTTAAGATAACCAACTGCTGACAGTGTCGTATTTCTTTCTACTCTGTTTTGTGTGTGGGTGATGGTTGGGCTTTTCTGCACAGCTGTCACATGGTGGCTTCTGTTTTATGTGTGTTTCCCCTTAATTTTGAGATTTGTCTGATCCTCTGCCCTAAATTTGATCAAAACTACTTAACTTTAAAAAAAATTAATTTAGCAGAAATTTATGGACTGTTATGTTTGTGCCAAGAACACCACTAGATCACATGACACGTGTAGATTGGGCAGGTGAAGAAGGGAGAGAGAATTAACCCACAGGGATCATGGGACACAGCAGAGGGTATGGAAGTAGGAGCCATATGACTGCATTCAGGGCTAGGCTTTCCAATATCTGCATGACCTCAGGCAAGCTTCATGTCTTTTTTTGAGCCTCAGCCTCCTCATCTATAAAATGGAAATAATGTCACCCGCTTCACAGAGTGTCATGAGGATGAAATGAAGCATTACATGCCACTTGCCTGGCTGATGGTCACCATTTCTTCAGGGCATACTATGTGAAGGCAATCTTGTCATCTTAGCAGAATCCTCTCCTCCTTCCTTCCAAAGACACTCTCCTTCCCCGGAGAGACTGGGGTTTTTTGTTGTTGTTTGTTTGTTTTGACTAAGTACTTTGGTAAATGACAAGGGCTACTTGAAAACACTTGATAGTTCAGAGTAACAGAGGGGATTTTAGAGGCCATAGTGGGAAAAAGAGTGGGGAGAGAGAACGGGGCACCCGGCTCAGGAGGAGCTTTGGGGAAAGAAGGGAGATGTTCAGAGGGGTTTCTGTTGCATAATTTTGCCATGTGCTGTGTGGAATCACCTCTGCTCTCTGCCTCCCAGAGGTGGTGGTAAAATCCACCTCACATGGACTGCATAGCAGTACCAGGTCAGTTTGGGGGAAAGGGCCGGAAGCATAGATACCAGTTGGAGCAGCCAGGGGAATGGAACCACCCCCACAGTCAGCCAGGACACAACCAGATCATGTCACTGCCTGCCAGCTGCCTCTCCTGGGTCCCTCCGCTGCATCACCCTCCAGGATCCTGGCACAAAGCCTTGCCTGTCCCTTCCCCTATCTTCCGCCTCATCATCCCCTCCCTGGCTCTGCTCCACTCCCTGCAGTCCCACCTTGGTTTGGCAAGCCCTGGCCCCCAGTGTCTGGCTCAAAGCAAACTCCTATTCATCCTTTAGGACCCAACCTAAGCAACTCGCCCCCTGAGAGGGGCCCCTAGCAGCTCAGCATGCCTCCTTTGGTCTGTCTGTACCTCTATTTAGCTGTTAGGTTTTCTTCATTTTGTTCTTTTGTTCTAACTTTCCCTTTTTTTTTTTTTTTTATTAAAACAGAGTCTCGCTCTGTCACCCAGGCTGTAGTGTAGTGGCGCGGTCTTTGCTCACTCCAACCTCTGCCTCCAGGGTTCAAGCAATTCTCATGTCTTAGCCTCCCGAGTAGCTGGGACTACAGGCGTGTGCCGCCACACCCAACTAAGTTTTGTATTTTTAGTAGAGATAAGGTTTCACCACATTGGCCAGGCTGGTCTCAAACTCCAGACCTCAGGTGATCTGTCTGCATTGGCCTCCCAGAATGCTGGGATTACAAATGTGAACCACTGCACCTGGCCTAACTTTCCTTTGGTAACACGAATGATAAGGAAATACATCAAGCCATGCTCAAGCTAAAAATTGTCATCCATGCGTTAAGCGATGCTCAAACTAAAAATTCCCATTTGTGCATCATAATGAGAATGAAAATTGTTGACCTGTGACAGTGCTTTCTCTTTCGATGCTGACACCAGTTGTGGATGAGTAGTTACCATAATGATTCCCACTTCGCAGGTGAGGAGACAGGTTCAAAAAGGTGAAGTATCAAAACAAAGTTCCTTCCACACCCCACCCCCAGGCTTCTCATTCCTGCTGTCCCCAGCTGCCCTCCTAGGAGAGAGTGAGCCCAGGGACACAGAGGGGTGGCTATTGGTGGGCACTCTGGGCACCCCTGGTGGGTTGGATGTGCGGGTGCTGCCACCCTTTCCCATCTGGACCCCGCTCGCCTTCTGAATCATCTGAAGGTGGTTTGAGCTGTGTCTCTAACTTGCTCTCTGACCTTGGGGAAATAGCTTCACCTCTCTGGGCCTTAACTTTCTCACAAAAGGAAGGGGCTGCACTTGGAATCTGGTGTAGAGGGAAGTGTTTCTATCCTCTGGGACCCACCCTTCATGGAGAGTTGAGAAAGGTCAGGATCATTGTGGGATGCTTTTCTCCTGTCAAGAAAAGAGCTTGCCACAGATTTCCTCATTGTCCACAAATTCTGAGAAGGTGGAGTGACAGGGATAGAAAAGAAACAAAATGGACCTCTCTGTGGAAATTTTAGGTCCTAGATTGCCTCTTTCCATGGTTCTGTGGCCACGGCCCCATTCTAGAAGGAGCCAGCGGCCGGGCCCTTTCCACTGTCCTCTCTGAAGTGAAGTGATTGCTGGTCGGTTATAAAGTTGGGCGATGCACCTAGAATGCAGAGGAGCTTTTATTCCCCTGCAGAACTACTGACTGGCAGTTCTCAAAGGGCCAGAAATTAACAAGTAGAGAGGTGTTAGGACAATGCTGACGTCTCTGGAAAAAACAAATGCCAAAAAGATTCAATTGACAATCTTCTTGCCATTCAATAAGCCAGAATCCTTCAGAGTTACACATTTAGCATTAACATGGGATACAGAAGCCACAAATTACATTTTCACTGCAATCAAATTTGTTGAGGAAGCCACATTTGTGAGGCATTCTGGGGCATGAGAGAGACTACTACTGAACTCAAGCCCTTAGGTCGTCGTCCCTCACCCAGGTCATCTCCTTGGTATGACTTAGCCTCACTCTAGAAGCTGGAAAGAATTCAGAAAAGCAAGATAGATTGTTATGGCTTATTACATCAACCTATGTGTGCAGGAGTTACTTAGAGTCCAGACAATCAGCTCTTCAATGCTATCTTCCACTATTTTGTCAAGGTTCGAAATGAAGCGTCATTTAGTACTCAAGGGACCGTATTTCAAGAGTTCCGAAAAGTGCCACCTTTCCCCCTTTCATAGAATAACAGGAAAAGACGTGCTCAAAGCACAAACAATCCATTCAGTTCTCCAAGCTTGGATCAAGCTAGATGTTTGTTTCTGCAAGTGTATTTTTCAAGAGCCATGTCAGATGAGCACATAAGGAGTTTGAAGACCCTTTCCCTAGGTGGGAACTATTCTAGTAGCCCAACAGGTCTTCTGTGACTGCAGGTCCTGTGTGCTTCTTTAGGAGGAATGACAACAGGGCTTAGTCATACACTTGCCCGTTCCCTTTTTCCTTTCCCACTTACCTTCCCCACCCCCATCTCGTCTTTTATCTTTTAAATGCTATTAGTTTTCGCAGAGGAAGTTGTTGAATTTTCACTGGAAGATAAATGATTTCCTTGCCTCCTAATGATAGATCTCAGCTGTATTGGTGTCGTTGTATTAGGTTGGCACAAAAGTAATTGTGGTTTTTGCGATTGCTTTTAATGGTAAAAACCACAGTGACTTCTGTGCCAACCTCATGTGTGCACCGTTCTGCAAGAAAGCTTTAGCTTAGTCTCGTTCTGCCAACACCATCCTCAGGGGCAGGAGTGGCCTCTGCCTCACCTGGCTCAGAACCTGATTCCTCTCGTGTGTGTTGAGGGTGGGGCCCAGCTTTTGAGTTTGTCGTTAAAAGCTAAAGGGCACAATTGTTGGGGATGACTGTAGTTTCCTTCAGTCTCTGTTTCTCTAGGTCTCGGTTTTCCCAGGTATGGAAGGTGCCTAATACGGGAGTGGCCTCAGGTGGCCCACAGGCCTGGCACACAGTAGCTGTGAATTGTGCTCTGAGATGGTTACCCTCTTTTCTTCCTAGTTCCCTTTCCTCTGCTATGTCTGGGAGAACGTCACCATTTGGGGCTAGCTCCTCTCCAACACTATTAAGTACCTGCCAACCGCCCTTTTTAACAAAGATCAGGCCTTGGGCCACCATGAGTAGGGAGTCAACAGTCATTGGTTGGAAGTAAAAACATTTTTTTATTTTTAAAAAATGATTACTGGCAAATATTGCATCAGTCCTGATTTTCTGTTTTATAAGTAGTGGTAGAAAATGTATGTCTTAATACATTTATGTAAGTTCAGTTTACGGAGAGCTCTGCAATAAGTCATGGCACCGACAGCAACCAGTCATGACAGCAGTTGCCAAGAGGGGCCAGGCATCGTGGCTCACACCTGTAATCCCAGCACTTTGGGAAACTCAGGAGGTCAAGTCTAGCCTGGGAAACATGGGGAAACCCTATCTCTACTAAAAACTTAAAAAAAAAAAAAAAAAGGAAAGAAATCACCAAGAGGGAACATACATATGGTGGCTGAAGTTGAGGAAACTGCACTCTGCAGGGTGTCTCAGGACGAGGAGGTCACGCAGTCAGGAGGCAGCTCTGCTTACATCCTTCTCCTCTGTTCCAGGCATGGATCCTGAAAAATTAGAACGAATCCAGCTCCCAGTGCCAAATGTGGCAGAGAAGAACACCTACAACCATCCGCTGGCTGAAAGGCTCATCAGGATCATGAACAATGCTGCCCAGCCAGGTGCCCACTTGGGGTGTTGTCTGTTCACAGGGCTACACAGTCATAGGGAGCAGGCCCCACTGGGAGCCAGAGCCCTGGGTGGTAGGCCTGAGCCTTCTGAGTTTCCAGGCCAATCCCAGCCTCTCCCTCTGGCCCTCAAGCCCTGCATCCTGGGCCAGCCCTCCTACCTGCTAGGACTGTATCTTTAGCTCTGGGTCTCCTTTTTCCATCCCACCCCCTGCCACTTGGTAACCTTCTTTCTTCTCCTTCCATACCCCACCCTTCCTTTGCTGAAACTGCCAATGTTTGTCGCTGCGCCCCACACCCCAGGTGGCCCCAGGCAATACTGTGAGAAAGAACTAGGCTGGGAGTGTAGTGAAGGGAGAAGGTTCGAAAGGTTTAAGGGGCCAGTGTAGTAGAAGACAGAGTTTTGTTACCAGCAACAGTTGTGGGTAGGTATGGGAACAGGTAGGAGTGAGACTGTGCTTGGAGCAAAACTCACTTGGTGGAGGCAGCTGAAGATAAGGTACAGTAGTGCTGGGGCTGGGTGGGGTGGGCAGGGAGACCTGATGGAGCTGAGACCACTCAGCCTTCTCCTTGGTGGTCCCTGGGGCTTGTATTATCTATGTTTAGGAAGACCTATCTTTCGTGATAGCACTTTTTCATTTTTTAAGCAGAATCCTTTTTCTCACATATTTTCACCTGACTTACAAGGCATTAACAAAGGGACGGGCAGAGAGGTGGGCAGAGGGGTGTATCTGCCTTTAGTTTTTTCCCAGTGACCCATTGTGGTCTCTGATGTTTCCAAGGCCTTAGAGGCATAGCGTGAAGATGACCTCCTCTCCACAGTGGGACCTTTCCCCGGAAATGAACTTTAAAGACCCACAGAGGAGTTTGCATAAGAGCAGTTGTCCTTAAATCAGTCAGTTACAGATGCTTCCAGGAGAGATGCCACATGTGGGTTTTGGCATTCTGAGCACCTGCAGTCTACCACTGCCCAGCTATGAGACCCTGGACAAGTCACTTCACTTTTCTGAGCCTCAGTCTTTGGAGCACTCAATGCAACAGGTTTTTATAGAGATTCCTTGAGGAGGTGTCTATAAAGTGCTCAACATGATACCTGGCTCACAGTAGTAAGTAAGTAATAGCATAGTAAGTAAGCTGTGTGAGAGCTCTGTTGTGCTTGATGGAAACCCAACTCACTCCAGCTTAAGTAGCACAAACAGACAGACAAAGCTGTGTTGGCTTTTAAAGTCTGCTGAGGCCTGGCTTCAGGCAAAGTTGGATCCAGGGGCTCAAACAGTATTTTTCTACATGTGGTCTCTGCCACCTTCTGGGTTGACAAGATAAATGCCAGCCCTTCCAGCTAGCCCTTTCTCCACTGAGACTCTAGACTTGCTCTGCGGGAGACGCTTAGCTTTGGACAGTCTAGTTAGAAGAGAGATCTCAAAGTGATATTTGCAGAGTACTTTACAAAGATGAAAAATGCTGGCAAAGGTGAAGAGGTGGCCGATAGATTATAATGCTAGTGCCCCTCAGAGCCTCACCACAGTCCTCTGTTCAGCCCAGTACAAGGAGAATTTTTCTTACCCAGAGGTTCCAGCAGATTGTGAGGTTGAGCCTTAGTGGCTCTGACTGACTTCCTTGCCTAGTTCTTGCCTTGTCACTGGGACCAAGGGAATGGAGCACCCCATCTGGCTGGGTGATGTGCCCAACCCTGGAAGAGGGGCAAGGAGGACAAGCTCCACCCAAATCACATCAGAGTGGGACTGGCAGCTCTCTGAAGGAGATCGGCGTGCAGGGCCACTCTCCAGGCCTCAGCAGTGTTTAGTCACCCTTTTTCCTGCACCCCCTGCCAGTAAAGGGACTTTAGGGAAGTGTTTGGTATAGGCAGTTTTGATGGGGAACATTGAATTCTAACTGATGGGGAATGGTTTTAGCATGGGGGATTCCCTCTGTGTCCCAACTGGATGTTGGGAGCCATGGGTCTATCACCTGACCTGCTAACCTTGACATGGATAGGCAGGAGCCTTGGGCTGCAGGGCGCTCCACCCTGGTGTGCAAGGCTTACCCTGGTGTGCTCTGCAGATGGGAAGATCCGGCTGGCGACGCTGGAGCTGAGCTGCCTGCTTCTGAAGCAGCAAGTCCTGACAAGTGCCAGCTGCATCATGAAGGACGTGCACCTGGCCTGCCTGGAGGTGATGCCCTCTCCCCTCCTCCTTCCCTTACAGGGGCCAAGGGAGAGGGACAGGAGGATGGGAGGGCAGCTGTTGGCATCCAGATAGGAGCCCTGGCCCATGGTGTCTTCAGTCACTAGCTAGAAGTTGCAGGGCCTGCTCTCCTGAGATCCCACTCCAGCCTACTTATTCAGTATGGACTTCCTTTCGGGTGAGACTCACTGAAGAGTCCACTTGAGTTTTAGTAGTTTCTGTCGCAGTTATTTGGTTCTGTATTTGTCCTCGGAATTTTTCCTTCGGTATTACAAAAGTTTTATGCAGATAGAGACATGTTCACGCATATACACACATTGATGATGGTTTTTGTGCTTAAAATATACGTTCATTAAATTTTCAGCAGCTTCTATGGTACCCCCTCTTACTTTCTGTGTTTATTTTAGAAAGTTTAGGAAGTAAAAAGAGGTAAAAGTAGCAACTGTAGTTGACACTTTGACTGTGTCTATGCAGACACACACACATGTGTATATATACACACATATAGGTAAATACATATATTTAAGTATTATGTAAGCAAATAATTACATATGTAAAGAAGTATATTTATATATACAAGATGAAAATATACAGTGTAAAAAATAAAATAATTCTGCCAAAAAAGGCTATTTAAAAAAAACAAAATATACAGTGTAAGTGTATATTTACATATGTACTGTGTAAATATATGTGAATATGTATATATGTAAATGAAACATTTGTTTGCATATATGTAAATGAAAACTACATAAGTATGTATATATGTATGTATAAGTGTATATATACACATACGTATAAATGAATTTTTTGTCTTACACAAATGTAGTTGGGCCAGGTGCAGTGGCTCATGCCTGTAATTCCAACATTTTGAGAAGCTGAAGTGAGAGGATCACTTGAGGCCAAGAGTTTGAGACTAGCCTGTCTCTCGTCTCATCTGGCCGGGTGATGTGCCCAACCCTGGAAAGGGGGCAAGGAGTGAGACCCTGTCTCTAAAAAAAAAAACCAAATATATTAGCCAAGACATACCTGTAGTCCCAGCTGCTCAGAAGGCTGAGACTGGAAGATTGCTTGAACCCAAGAGTTTGAGACTGCAGTGAGCTATGATTGTACCATCACACTCTAGCCTGGTCCACAGATTGAGCTCCTGTCTTTAAAAAATAAACTAAAAAAGGAGTCATAATGGCCATATTTTATAACCCATTTTCCCCCAATGAACTGTATATTAACAGCTTCTCATGTCATTACGGTCGAATTACCTATCCTTTCCCTGTTTTTATTTTGAACTCTGTCTCCTTTCCTTTCTCTCTCTCATTAAGAACTATGTTATAGGCCAGGCACGGTGGCTCACGCCTGTAATCCCAGCGCTTTGGGAGGCTGAGATGGGCAGATCCCCTGAGGTCAGGAGTTTGAGACCAGCCTGGCCAACATGATGAAACCCTGTGTCTACCAAAAATACAAAAATTAACCAGGCACGGTGGCAGGCACCTGTAATCCCAGCTACTTGGGAGGCTCAGGCAGGAGAATTGATTGAACCCATGAGGCGAAGGTTGCAGTGAGCCGAGATTGCGCCACTGCCCTCCAGCCTGTGCAACAGAACAAGACTCCGTCTCAACAAAAGGAAAAAAAAACCATTTTTTATATTAAGGATATTAGTCCAGATCTGTTTTGTACACACTCATATTTTAGAATTTACAGTTTGCCCAACTTGCTCACCTAGATGAGACCTGCCCCCTTCTCACCTTCCTTCTCTTTTAACAGGGTGCAAGAGAAGAAAGTGTTCATCTTGTACGACATTTTTATAAGGTAATTGGCAGAGCCCAGGTGGGTGGCGGCATGGTGGGTATTGTAGAAGCAGGAGTGTGGTGTCTGGTTCTATGCAGATAAATGTTATGTGTCTTCAGTTATTTTTTATGCCTGTAGTTACTGAGTAAAAATGCTCAATTTTATAGTCTCTAAGGCAGCAATATCTAAACTTTTTTCTGCCCATGCTCTTATCAGTAAAATTTTTGAGGAGTCAGCTCCAGTATATGACAATTTGTTTCTCAGTTATACATGGATTTGTTTATTTGGGAATAATTATATGTAAATTATGAACTATGTACTTATAAACACATGTGAGTAAATTATATGTATATATGATGAGCTTATGTTCGTGAGTTATATATGCTTACACGTAAAATTACGAATTACCTATCAATTTATGAACTATATACATGCATATTATTTACATAAATATGTGCTAAGGAACCTTATACAGGCTTCTAAACCTTTATTAAGTTTATTGAGATTTTGCAAAGTGCCGCCATGACTTCCAGTATCTGAAGAATTTGCAGAGCTTTGTCTTCAGGTTCCGGATGGTTTTAAAAATATCTAATTGCGATAGTTTTGTTTTAGCTCCATAAGGCGTATGTTTTAGTCCATTCAAGATGCTAAAACAAAATACCATAAACTGGGTAGCTTATAAACAATAGAAGTTTACTTCTGTCAGTTCTGGAAGATGGGAAGTCCAAGATCAAGGCAGATTTGATATCTGGTGAAGGCCCACTTTCTCTTAGTTGGAAGGCTCACTTTCTCAGATGGCACCATCTTACTGGACGACCTATTCACCGCCCAAAGGCCCTACCTACTAATTCCATCACCTTGGGAATTAGGATTTCAACATATGAATTTGGGGGGCATGGGGAGCAGAAACACTCAGGCCTTGCCAGTCTCTTGTATCTTTCAGGCAAGGCTCATCGCTCGTCAGCCGTGGTGGATTAATCCATAGGTCAAATAATCATTTTCTAATTTGCCAGCCCCCAGATCAGGTCTCTGCAGATCCTGCGAGTGATGGTTTCCCCTCTTAACGTGGCTGATGAAGAGCCTCCTACAGGAGGAAGGTGGCAACACTGTCATTTCCTTGTTGTCCCCTGGACTTTCATTATTCAAGTCCTCTTTAAGCTGCTGTTTCTTTACAGGAATCTTTTTAAGCCACTATCCATTATTGTCAGTGTTTGTTGAGATAAAACAAGGTTATATAATTTGGAGATCCACCTTGCCAGGCTCAGATGACCCCATCCAGCTGCAACAGTGGACGTACCCTGACAAGGGTATGGGCCCCCACACACTGAGGAGGAAATCCCACTTTCCCCTTAGAATATCCCAAACCACACTTGGCCTCCAAGTGAGGATACACCCCTACTAGCAAAGCCCACAAGAAAGCAGAAACCTCAGGGTTGCATTAGTCATCTTTGAACCTCTTGCCAGTATAACTACCCTAAGTTTATGTCCCCTAGAAAGCTTTGGATTGCAAAACCAGAAAGACATATAGGTAGGCATTTTCCCAGACGTTATTCTTTATTATTAACAAAAGAAGAGCTCTATTTAAATTCTGGATCCCTTCTCCCAACCCAGATTTTTCTTAATTTTATCCTATAACATTTATTATACCCTAAGTATAATTTTGCAGCAGTTTTTAGGTGTTTTCAGGAATTGTCTTCTCTGGTGGTGGTATTTATATCACACAAGAATATTCAAATTTAGTTGTAGTTCTGACAACTGAAAAAACATAAAAAGGATCTGTTCCCTTTTCCACACCAACTCTGTGTGTGTGTGTGTGTGTGTGTGTGTGTGTGTGTGTGTGTCTGTGTCTGTGTGTTTCAGAACTTGTGAGAGAGATACAGCAGTTGGAACGGTCATTATCCAGTAGAGATTATAATAACAGTGAGTGCTCACACTGACCCACCCCTGGCTGAGTGACAGGCTCTGTGCCTCCTTGCATTTCATGTGCGTTAACTCATTTCATCTTCATGATACCACAAACAGAGTTGGACTGTCATGCCATTCTTGCATGACAAAGAGGCGAGAGATGTAAAGTTGGATTTGGTTATGTGTCTCAGAGCCAAGTTTATGCCCACCACCCTGTTCTGAAGGGGACCTCCTGGGCAGTCACGACCCTGAGGAATGACATAACCCCAAAAGCCCTCCTCAAAAACAAATGGAACAAGCCATGTTCCCCATAAACATGGGGTAATGCTAACCTTGTTTAATTATACTCTTCCTTGCAGGGATGTGGAGGCTCGTATTTTTAATACGGTAACTTAACCAGGATTTTCCATTTCTCCAATCATTCTTGTCAAACAGATGATGTTAAACACTTGAAATGTTGGCCTTTTCTATATTTTAATTCTACATTATTATTTTTGTTGTTGTTTTTTAATTAACTGCTTTGACAGAAGAACTCTAATGCCATGTACTTCAAAAAGAAGGAGAAAATTTTGAGTAATGCAGTTTGATATTTGGTCTGTCATTTGAGCATGTGTGTTTGTGTTCACGTGTGTATTTTACTTCCTGGTGATTTACGAGAACTCACTAATGAGAAACAGCTGGCCTCCAAAGCCATGAACTAGAGTTTATAATACTCTGTTGTTTATGGAAAAAAAGTATGAATAATCTCCTCTTCCCTCCCTTCTTTTCTTTTTAGGGAGAAGACATTTTTTTGGACATGTTTGAAGATGAGTACAGGAGCATGACAGTAAGTGAAGAGCTGGGACGCACTTGGGCTGGCGTGTGCCTGTGTTCCTGCCAAGCTCACCCTGCCCATCCCAGAGAGGGGTCTTTGACTTAGAACTTTCTGACCAAATAGCACAGATTGATGGGGAAGCAGATTTAGAATGGTGTCTTGTAATCCCCATCACTGTTAAAATTTCAAACTATTCACTCCCCCTGGGATGGGAGGCGTTGAGTGAGTCACGAAGATTCTCTACTAGGAATAGTAATTTGGGGGCAATATCATTTTATTGAGGAGTTACTTGGTGCTGGATGTATGCAATATGTGGTACAGATTACATGTCTTCATCCTCATGCCAACCAATGGTAATAGCTACTGCCTTTGTCCCTTTCTTGCTGAATTAGTCTGTTCTCATACTGCTATGCAGAAATACCCAAGATGGGTAATTTATAAAGAGAAGAGATTTAATTAACTCACAGTTCCACACTGCTGGGGAGGCCTCAGGAAACTTACAATCATGGTGGAAGGCACCTCTTCACAGGGTGGCAGGAAAGAGAATGAGTGCAAGGATTAAAAAATGCCAGATGCTTAGAAAACCGTCAGATCTCATGAGAACTTACTATCATGAGAAAAGCATAAGGGAAACTGCCCCCATGATTCAATTACTGCCACCTGGTCCCACTCTTGACACATGGGGATTGTTACCATTCAAGTTGAGATTTGGGTGGGGACACAGAGCCAAAGCATATTACTTGCCAATGAGGAAACAGAGAGAGGTCTAGTGATGTTCCCAAATCTGCCCGGCCAGTGAGTGGCAGGGCCAGGCTTCCAGAGCAGGACAGCCCATTCCCCCGTGCTTCTCCATGTATTATGTCCCTGCCTCCCTGTTTGCTGCTCCACTGGAATGTTCCAGCATGGAGTTCTTCCTCCCATCTGCAGTGCCAGCATGGGCTTCCTTCCGCCTCCAGCAGCCAGAATCGTGGGAAGCCATCGGTTCGGAAGATCCAGCTTTCTCTGCTCTGCGTGTTTGTCACTGTATCCCAGCACCTCCCCTTGGCTAGGCACTCCATAAATACATGATAAATGATCCTTCTTGTGGATATTACCCACCAAAGCATGTGTGATTTGGGAAGTTGATAATAAACCTAAGTGTTTAAAGTGTCAAAAAGAAAAAGGCAGCATGCCCTAATTGGCTCCTTGGCTTCCCCGCCCATACCCCAGGAATCTGGACAGCTGGGCCCTCACCACGTCCTCTGTCACTGCCTGTCTGAGACCGCCGTGGAGCCTTTTCAAGGGAAAGGTGTAATTGGCATAAGTCATCTCCAGAAATGCCCCAGCAGCACCCTGTGCCAGGCCTCCGTGGGCTGCACATTCACAGCCCCTCATCATTCCTCCAGCTCCTTAGAGAGGGGCTCAGTCTTCCACCCTTCAGACCATTCACTAGAGTGGAAGGGATTCAGTTGTCATTTGCCATTTCCTCTTACCCCCGAGACATCCTCCTGCAATGTCATTCCCTACAGTTTGGTTTCCTGTTTGGAAATGTCAGGCTCCTATGGCACTTGACCATGTGGAAAAGCCTGGGCTTCTAAACCCCTGCTCAGTGTCTGCTCTTGACAATGCAACCTTGAGTGTGTTGCTTAAATTCTGAGCCTTGATTTTTTTTTTTTATCCATAGGATAGGGTCCCACCACAGAGCCACCCAGGCTGGATATGATAAAGCCAACAAAAGGCCTCATGTTGAGTCCACACATCACAAATACTCATTTCCTCCCCTCCTGCCATGGGGAGCTTCCCGGCTTTTGTTTGTTTGTTTGTTTGTTTGTTTTAATCAAACATGTATTGTCTGTCCTATACAATGCTTGGCATTCCAGAGAAATACAAAGGTGCCACACCCTCAAGGATGAGGGCTGATTTGCAGATTTGTTAGAAGAAATTTCTTATAGTTCTGGAGATGTGTATCTGCAAATCAGCCCTCATCAAATACAGCTTCTGAGTGGAAGGTGGTGGGGACAGGCCCTTGGAGGCT
Organism: Cacajao melanocephalus; assembly: GCA_963573385.1. Lineage (NCBI taxonomy): Eukaryota > Metazoa > Chordata > Mammalia > Primates > Pitheciidae > Cacajao > Cacajao melanocephalus. The sequence goes on along the minus strand of CAUYLG010075477.1, from coordinate 4,786 downwards.
GCTGCGTCAGAGTCAGGCCATGACTTGTGACCCTTCCTTTGTTTCCCTGATTGCCTCTGGTTTAATGCAAAAGGTGCAATGAGGTGATGATGTAGCTCTGCCCCCAGCAGGCTTGAGGGGTTCACTGGGAAGGTTGTGGAGGCAGTGGGAGTAGCGGGGAAGGGAGCTGCAAGTGATTGAGTGAGGCAGGAGCTGCCACCCCTGCTGGGATAGAGGATTTGGAATGCAGGACCTCAGGCCTCTGGAGGAAAGTACTTAAAAGTGTCCACAAGAAAAAGGCAAGCAGCATGCGCCAAGTGGCTCCTTGGCCCCCTGGCCCGTTCACCGGATGTCTCAGTCTGTTTTCTGTAGCTATACCAGAATACCACAGCCTAATTTATAAAGAGAATAAATTTCTTATAGTTCTGGAGTTTGGGAAGTCCAGTATCAAGGTGCTGGCATCTGATGAGGGCCTTTTTGCCACATCGTCCCATGGTCGAAGGCGGAATGGCAAGACAGAGAAGTGGGGACAGAACTCCCTCTTATAACAGACCCACTCTCCCCAAAATTGAGCCACGCCTGCATGACAACATTACTTCATTCATGAGACCTAATCCTGTCTTCCTAGGCCCTATCTCTCAACACTGTCACACTGGGGATTAAGTTTTCAACACCTGAACTTTGGGGACACATTCAAACTGCAGCACCGGGTATCCGGACAGCTGGGCCCTCATTGTATCCTTGCCGTGTGTGGTCAACTGTACCTAGCAGGAGGGGGCAAGAGTGGTATGTTTGAAGGCCACTTTCTGAAAAGAGAAGACACAAGGAAAGCTTGTGATATTTGAAAGAGTAAAACAGATTCTGTAGAAAGCTTACGCTTCCTCCATGAGGCCATGGAAATGAAGTATTGGTGTTCAGCAGCACGTGTGCATCGATTACTACTACTGATGCAGCAGAGATCTGGGAGTGGTGGCAGGGAGGGGGTGTCTCCTTGTGTCTTAGTCATGGAAGAACGCTTCGCAGAGGTGGTGTGCAAAAAGGCAGTCAGCTCTGGCCCAGTGCCATGGCCATGCACCTTTCCTCCTTTGAGCTCAGTGTCCCTTCATGATGGGGTGCCAGCACCTGTCCAGCAGGAGGTGATCCCAGCAGGTGCCTGGCATTTAGTAGATGCTCCAAAAACTATTGTGTTTTATTATCCTGGGTAAGAGGTGAAGGGGACAAGAAAGGAAGGAGGAACATTGGCCCTAGGATGGGAATCACAGAGGCCCTGGAGAAAGGCAAGGCTGGGCTCGTGTCTTGGCTCTGCCACCCACCAACTGAGTGACCTTGGATCCATTCTTCTGCTTCTCTGAGACTGTTCCCTCATCAGCAAAGTGGGAAGCAGCTCCTCAAAAGCCCTCAGGTCATAGTCTGCCCTGTAGTCAGCTCTTGTTAAAGAGAAGCTGCCATCGCCACAGCTGTTGTCATCATCACTGGAAGGACAGAGAGGAGGAGGCAGGTGGCAGGTGGGCCTGCAGCTACAGGGAAAAAGCATGCCCAGCCTCCTGCTGAGGTGCAGAGGGAGTGCCAGGAGGAACAAGCAAGGAGGCAACTTCTCAAGAGTCTGATCTGCTGATTTAATTAAAAGAAAAATCTGCAACTTAGAAAACCAGAAGGCATATTGCTCCTTATCTGGCTGCCTCTGGGCTTTACCTCAGTGTAAATCCAGGGTTTCGATTACTCATTTACGTTTATTAAATGCGGGTGAAGGTGAGGAGCCTGTGTAACCTCCCCCCGGCCCATTCCTGCTTTGAGGTTTCCTGTGATGTCTCTTCTAGATGAAGCCCATGAATGTGGAATATCTCATGATGGATGCCTCCATCCTGCTGCCCCCGACAGGCACGCCACTGACGGGCATTGACTTTGTGAAGCGCCTGCCATGTGGCGATGTGGAGAAGACCCGGCGGGTGAGTGAGCGTAAGAACTGGCATCTCCTGAGCACTGTTCTCCAGAACTACTCCCCGACCAGGCAGGAAAGGGCCTCTTTGTCAAAGTCAAGACCCTGCCCTCAACACAGCTGAGATAGCAGATAGAGAGCACACACTTGCCACCAGGCATGACTTTCCAAAGCACGTTGCTCTTTGGAAAGTGGGATTTGGCATTCCATTGCATCTGGCACCAGATGTTGGCTGCAGGCAGGTAGCCTTCACTGGTACAGACAGACTCAAGCCCTAAGCTCAGGATTCTGTGAACCATGGCAGGTGAGGTTGATGTGAAATCTTAGTCCAGCGGCCTCAGGACCCCTAGAGATAGTGTGATATTAAGGCATCTCCCTGCTCTTGGGGCACAGTCAAATGAAATATGAATCTGGCCAGCTGCAGGAGAGATGTGTGTGAAAAGATTAGTTCTCAGAACAGCTGCAGTGTGTGCTTCTGTTATCAGCTCTTTTTTTCTGAAGCAGGCGCTCTAGGAAGCAGAATTTGCAAGGCTGTTCATGGTATTTTATCTCCCGGTAAGATCAGAGTTTCTTTCTTAGAAAGCACCATAACCTTTTCCTAGAAAATCATTCCCTGGAGACATGAATATTTGTGGATAGTTTAGAGGAATTCATTGCATGCAGCTCTCCCTGTCAGCTTGTATCATCTGCGTTAATTGGTGTGTGACAGAGGTGTTTCACTTTTGGATTTTGCAAAGCAGGAATGACCTGTCATTTGCACCTCAGATACGAGGAGTCTGAACCTTCCTCCCCACAGCTGGTGATTCTGCCTCAGAGGCCTGGGGGTGCAGAGGAAGTGGGACCATGTGTCTTGAGTCAATCCACATTTCCAACTGTCTGACCAAACCCACAAGCCTCACCGCAGGACCCACCCTGTCCTGGCCACTGACGCCTTCCTTCCATGTGCTCCCAGCCAGGCGCACGATTCTGTTAGTGGGTGGCAGTGTTTGCACTGGGCGTCCTGGCATCAGCTTTCACTGGAGAACTGGTTCTGACAAATGTCTGTATGTTGCTTCATGATGCTGACATGCTCACCCCCAGCCAGGGCTACAGCATCCTGTGCCTAGAAGGCCTTGCCTGGAAGATCCCCCCAGCCCCTGAGCCAAAAAGGTCCAGAGGCCTGAACACTGAACACTGCTCGTTTGGGTTCCATTCTGCTGTTTTTTGTTTGTTTGTTTGTTGGTGGCTGCAAAGAGCTATGATCCTGCCTGGAGTGCAGTGGTGCGATCATACCTCACTACAGCCTTGAATTCCTGGGCTCCCGCCATCCTCCCACCTCAGCGTCAGTAGCTGGAACTACAGGCACGAACTACCACACCTAGCTAATTTTTTTTTTTTGAAATGGGGTGTTGCTCTGTCTCCCAGGCTAGAGTGCAGTGGCACAATCTCGGCTCACTGCATCCTCCACCTCCCAGGTTCAAGTGATTCTTCTGCCTCAGCCTTCCAAGTAGCTGGGACTACAGGCATGTGCCACCATGCCTGGCTAATTCTTGTATTTTTAGTAGAGCTGAAGTTTCACCATGTTGGCTAGATTGGTCTTGAACTCCTGAGTCATGATCCGCCCACCTCGGCCTCCCAGAGTGCTAGGATTACAGGTTAATTTTTTAAATGTTTTATAGAGATGAGGTCTTGTTAAGTTACTCAAGCTGGTCTTGAACTCCTAACCTCAAGCCATCCTCCTGCCTTGGCCTCCCAAAGTGCTGGAGTTACAGATATGCACCACCACTCCAAGCCCACACTCTCCTTTGGTTCACAGTTCATCAGGGATTTTCTTACCACTTTTGTGAATGCATAGCCTCTGTTATGAAGTAGATCAATTTAAATCAGTTCTTTATGTGGATTTCTTCTTTTAATTCTATAATCATCCTAGGAGATTGACATTGTTAATATCCCCATTTTACAGAGGAAGAGTTTTTTTTTTTTTTTGAGACGGGGTCCCACTCTGTCACCCTGGTTGGAGTGCAGTGGTGCCATCTCAGCTTGCTGCAACCTCCACCTCCTGGCCTCAAGTGATCCTCCCACCTCAGCCTCCTGGGTAGCTGGGGTTACGGACGTGTGCCACCACACTCTGCTAATTTTTGTATTTTTTGTAGAGATGGGGTTTCGCCATGTTGCCCAGGCTGGTCTCGAACTCCTGGACTCAAGTGATCCGCCCACCTCAGCCTCTCAAAGTGCTGGGATTACAGGTGTGAACCACTGCACCTGGCCCATAGAGGAAGAAATTGAGGCATGGAGAGGTCCAATGATTTGCTCAAGGTCACCCAGCTAGTGAGTAGCTGAGCCATGAGTCAGCCCAGGCAGTGTGGCCCCCAGAACCTAGACTCTTAGGCACTCTGACCCACTGCTTCCGACACTGCCTTCTTTAGATCTGCTAGCTCTGCTTAGGGCATAGGGATGTCAAAAACACAGCCCCAGTCCTGAAGGGATCAGAGTCTAGAAGGCAAAGTGAAGAGACAGAGGCAGGCCATGTGGCTCGGGCCCTTATTCGAGCAGCATTAGGTCAGGTCACTAATCTCTCCTGGAGCAGACACCAGATAGGGAGGCACAGGCCCAGAGAGATGTGGCACATTCTGGCGCCTCCACGGTGGTGATTGAAGCTGGAGCCCACAGTGGGATGCGATGGGGCTGGGGGTGCTGGCAGGAGCCAGATCATGGGGGCCTTGGAGCCCCTTAGAACCTTGGCTGTCACCTCTTTTTTTTTTTGAAAGAAAGGAAAAGAGAGGAAAGAAAGTGAGAGTGAAAGAAAGAAAAAAAAGAATGTACGAGAGAAAGAAAGAGGAAGAAAAAGAGGGAGAGAGAACAGGATTCTTGTTCTACTGCCCAGGCTAGAAT